>JAYGXS010001702.1:0-12718 GCA_036362985.1 Ligula intestinalis | reverse complement strand
TTAAGTCCATTGGGCCAATCAGCCCTTGGCTGCTGACACTAATTTTGTAATATTTAAGGCCTCTGTGCACTGGATTAGTGATATCGTAAATTGATGCATCTCAGTGACCTCGCCAATGGCCAGCGAACACCTCTAGGACCTAAGAGTCAACGAACACGCGCTCGCCCTTGATCCTTTGGAGAATAACTGATAAATTAGAAAATGTGTAGCGGGTCGTGCCTGCCTGACTAGCTCGCGCGAAGTGCACTTTCCCAAACGCTCACCGATGTGCTTTCTCGACATCTCCATCAGCCAATCATAGTTCGTGCATCTATGAGGCGATTAATGAGGAGCTTGCACGCATGCCCGAGGCAAGTTGCCTCTCTGCCCAAAAGCTCCAGGCCGACCTACCTAATGAAAGATCTCCCTCTATCTGTCCTCTGGCCCGACTTTTCTAAGACCTCATTTGGGCCCGGTCAACCTACTGATCGGACGTGTCTCTCCCGAGTCAATCCATTCTCCTCTTCCGTTGTGTACACAATAAACTCTTCCTACTACTTTGGCCTTTAATGACTTCTCTCTTCTCCACTAAGTAGCCATGGTCTGAAGATCGCAGTTGCATGGTTAAACTCACTTAAAATCCTGCGATATTGGTGACATTCCGACGTGAAATGAACACTCAACATCTGATGTGGCCTGCCTTCCGTGCGTAGTTGCCGACTTTCCGACCTCTCCCAACGCAGTTCCCTGCATATTTGGCGATTTATGGACATGTCCCTACGTATTTGGTGATTGGCATTCGCGACTTACTGCCGATAGCCCATTCAGCTCAGGTCATGGTTACTTCCCAATCCAACATAGATGTCCCCTTATGAGTGTCAGCACCCAGATCTCCTTATCAATCTCCACCCTTCCTTCTACTGCCAACGATTATTCTGGTTCAACTCATACTGATACGGCATACTGATTTGCTGTTGAAGTTCAACCCGGCCAACCAGGCTCCATCCCACGTAGTTGAGATGCCCAATCTCCTACGACATGCCGATGCACGCGTAGTCGAGAAATTTCCTCCTACCGCAGACCCAGTTGCCCACGCGGACGCGAGATGACCTTTCCTCCTCCCAAGCGGCACTAACCCGCCTCTCGCAACCTCATCTTGGTACGTATCTCTCACACCTAACTTAACTGTTCTTCCTCCACTCGGATTCTTTCAGTTTCGTCGTTAGGTCTCCGGGGGGAGTACTGTAGCGGGTCGTGCCTGCCTGACTAGCTCGCATCGAAGTGCACTTTCCCAAACGCTCACCGATGTGCTTTCTCGATGTCTCCATCAGCCAATCATAGTTCTCGCATCTATAAGGTGACGAATGAGGAGCTTGCACGCGTGCCCGACGCAAGTTGCCCCTCTGCCCAAAAGCTCCAGGCCGACCTACCCAATGAAAGATCTCCCTCTATCTGTTCTCTGGCCCGACTACTCTAAGACCTAATTTGGGCCCGGTCAACCTACTGATCGGACGTGTCTCTCCCGAGTCAATCCATTCTCCTCTTCCGTTGTGTACACAATAAACTCTTCCTACTACTCTGGCCTGTAATGACTTCTTTCTTCTCCACTAAGTAGCCATGGTCTAAAGATCGCAGTTGCACGGTTAGACTCATTTAATCCCCTGAAATAAATGTAATGTCAGTTACCACGCCTATCCCAGAGGGATTGCCGCAGCCCGCTTCGAAATCACCATAGGAGTTATCTTTGTGGTTGCCTTTTTTGTCCCAACATTGCAAGCGGGTGAAGGAGTAAGGACTGAGTTTTATGAACACAGTCCAGCTTAAGTTGTCAGGATGACCCCTACAGACTATCTCTTCGCTGCTGCATACTGGGATGCCAGGAGTGGCCCAAGCGATGAGACCGAGACACAGCATCGGAAAATGCGGACTGGGCCAACATTGGGACAACATAGAACTATTGATGAAAATTGCTGACAATAATTTTCTCGTTTTTAAACACACTCATTTCCAACACACTCCTCACCGGCAGTTGTGAACATATAGTCCAAGCTATGGCTGCACTTAAAACCCCATAGTCTATATATTAGTACGCTTGAGGTGGGCCACCTTCGTGTCCTACAGTCGATCGTTTGGAGGTGTGCAATTTGGATCAGATTATGTACTTGTCCGTACCCGTTTTAAGCACCAATTGTCGAATCGCTGTGAGATACTGCGCTCCAACCTTATGGTGCTGTCAAATCCAGAAGCCCGTGTAGTGTTCAACGAAAGTATCCCTGCATGGTTCAGAGATTAAATCACTGTTTGCGTCAAACCAGCACATAGTGTCGATAACCAAACTTCGCCCAATAGTCAGTTGCTAAACTTGACAGATGCGCTACATTGTGCGATGAATTCGGGCTCGCAACAACAGGTTGCACCGAGGAAGGACTAGATCTCCACATCAGCCCTGCATCTCTCGGCACAAGCTCGACATGCTCGGTTGTCACACTTGGATAACTACCGCTCAATCAGACGCCAAACTACACGATCAACAAGATGCAATCGTCAGAACCATTTGACCTAGTCAGCTGGCTCCATGGAATCAGCTTGAAACTCGGGTAACGTACGCCAGCTCCATTAACTTTTGCGTGATGCAACTAGCAAATGTAAACCTCCTTGCGCTACCGTTCGGCATAGATGGGTCAAGTGATAACTGATATCGCTGGAAAAACCGATCGGTGGCTAGATTGCTTTTGTGAGCTACTGGAATCATCCATACGTTCGCCTGCGAGCCCACAGCTATCAATTGGAATTTCATACGATAGTGGCTGCAAGCCACCTACGAAGTTTGAACTGCGATCGGTATTCAAACGACTAAACGTTCAGAAGGCAGTGGGTGAAGATGGTATCCCAGCAGAAACCTTTCAAACTTATTGTTCTGCTTTGACGGACTCACTACACTGGCTGTACTTGACTTCATGGACTACCGAAGTCATCCCCACTGGTCACTGTCCATTGCCTTACCGATACCGAAACGAGGTGACGTGCCACTATGTTCAGATTACCGCGGTATTCGCCTGACAGGTATAGCCACCAACGTGTTTGCGACCATCCTTCTCCGCAGGTTTTCGACTGAACTTCTCGACCATCTTCGCTTCTATGGCACTTACCAGTTATCCAGTATGCCTTTTTAATCACCGACCAACGCATATGCCTTGCGTCTGTTACCCAAAGGAAAACAACAACAAGGCCATGGAATGAAAATCTATTGCCTTATCTTAGTACATTTACCTTTAACGCAAGCGATAATTAATAAATAAATTTTATATTTTGGGCGCAGAGGCCCTAAATATTGCAAAATTAGTGCTTTGGAAGAATAGATGCAAAGTTGGTAAACTTGGTAGGCAGCGGGAGTGTTCAGTAATGTAGGCAGATAAATTCATCTTCACCAACATATGGTCATTTTAAAATAACAGTCAACACTCCTACAAATACGGTCATTCGTGTAAAACGCTTCCTTCTCCCTTTGGACATCCTTGTTCTGTGTCCGTATGCCTTCCTACATTCACCTCCGCCGTTTAATTGGTGCCTGCCAGGTCGGTCAGCAGTTCATACGCTTTAGTTTCATTCGGTCTCGCCTCGCAGATTTCGCTGCTCTGATCTACACATTACAAAACCTTAGACGGCAAATGATTTTCACCTGCCACTGCGCGTTTTCTTCTGGTCTGCATTTGCCGTTTCGTAAAAAGACATAAATTGGTTTGCATGCAGACGCTTGTCCACCCCCGGCTAGCACGCATCGCGCTTCTCCTCTAAATAACGCATACAATTAGTGACAAGATTGCCCTTACCTTCTGCCTCATCCACCTCATAGATTTTTTCCTGCGGCATTTTCCAGAATGGAAAACGGAACCTTCGCCGTTCCGCGCAAGCTTCCTTTGGACTATTTCGTTTGCACAATCACACCGACGCCGAGATGGCAGCAGTCCCTTCTGTTGACAGTACGAAATCACATCGTTTGAATTAAGAGTTTTTACTAGTTCTTCGTATTGTGTTGGTTGAGATAGCCTGACAGATCGCCCACTGTGAGTGTCGGGGCTGCAACAGACAAAAAAGCCATTTGTGAGCAAGTCAACAGTTTAGGCACTGTTAAATTTATGTTACTATCTTCGTAAGCACAGCTCTTAACACGTTGTATGCTGCATAAACAACTATTTTTACAGGGTTCCCCAGCCAGGGAGAGCTTTGAAAACATCTGTCTTAACATACTTTTTTATCTTTCACCTGGCCATGCAGTTTCCCTGGAGGTGACCAGCGGCATTGTTCTCATTGTCGGCGAGCTGCATGATGCAATATGGTTCGCGCCTAAGGTGCCTACTGCGGCTTCTTACGAATAACTGAATTAAAGGCAAATTTTATCCTTTCTCGGCCAGTGCAATTAGCATTTTTCGGAAATGCAATCTATAATTTAAAAGAGTCAATATTCTTCCTGTTTAATCCTCATATAGCTTAAAATTTTTATCTTACTTGGCTTGCGGATCTCCCGTTGTTTGCAATTCTAAGCCAGCATTTTCTGTCATTTGCGCTTTCTGCCAAAGCCATTTAGACTACGCACACATGGAATGCTATGTAACGCCCGAGCGCCCTGTTGTCCTTTGGTAGCATATCTTCATCCTGATTATGGCCGGTACTCAGTCGTTCGTCTACGTCCATTGTCTTCTAGCTGTGTCCACGCACTGTAATTCCTCTAGAATGCTCGATCACATGAACAGTCACTCATCAAGATGATAAGCCGAGGCCAAGTGTTAACACAAACATATTTATTACGAGTACAGTGGAATAATAACGATAATAAACTGTCATACAGGCGATCACACGTAACCGAAGAAGACAATCGGGAGAAGGGAAACGCTCCGTGGGACCCTCGCAGGAAGGGCAACTCCTATTCACAACTGTCTACTACCCTAAGAGCAACTATTGGACTATTTGTCGACTATAAGTGACTATATCCAGTCGTTCGCAATGCTGCGATCTAATTGGTTACAAAAATGACGCAATCTAAAGTCCGATTGGTTTGCGCTCTTTAAGCGCGTTAGCGCGCGTATACGCGTCCTTTTTTGACATGAATGGCGTGCGCGCGCGAGCTGTCAATCACGCGAGCTATCTATCACTCTATCAATCACTGTACTTGCCTGCTGTTGAATAATATTTTTCATTTTTATTGCCTATAATAGTTGTTATAATATTTGCCATTGTTTTGTCTTTTTTACCAATGTTTTAAGGGGGATTCTGAGAGAACACGAAGACGCCGGCTTAAGAGGTAGGCGGATGAGGAATGGCAGGTTGTAGAAGAGGCCGTAAAGAAAAGAATGGAAGCCGTAAGTGCCCTACAAAATTTAGGAACTTAGAGCACAGTGCCTCCTGAATCGAGTGATTATTATTGTGAGTCGTCGTCAACCTTAAGTGACGCTGATTGGGTTCTTAGAGTTGATGAGGAAGAGGATCCTCTTCTCGAGGACGAAATCGAGGAAATGAGTAGGGAAAATAGCCCTCAATCAGCGCCCATGGACTACGTTAACTTACTACGTGAATGGGCAGTTCGAAACCATATACCGCACAAGCATTTGCGCGATCTAATGGATATAATTAAGCCACTGTTACCTGAACTACCAACCGACTCAAGAGCGGTGGTAAAGCAATTTTTCAAGGTAAAGATAGCCCCGATGGGTGACGGTGAGTACGTTCATATAGGTTTAGAACGTCAACTGGGCCGAGTTTTAAACAATAATGCAAATGCTGTTGCCGACAGAGTTGATATTCAGTTAGCGATAGGTGGTCTGCCTGTGTGTAAGAAAACCGACACACATATGTGGCCTATTTTATGCAGGGAAGTGCGACCCTATCTCACCGGTGTTTCCTGTAGGTATTTACTGTGGAGGCAGTAAGCCCTCCAATGTTCATGACTATTGTAGGTTAGTAGTAGGTGAGGTAGCTTCCCTGCAAGTGCGTGGAATAGTCAACGGGGAGACGGTGCATACGACTCATGTTCGCATGAAGGGAGTAATATGCGACGCGCCTGCAAGGGCGTTCGTGAAGCAGGTTAAAAATGTAAATGCCTACTTTGGGTGCGAGCGATGTACAGTGGAAGGTAAGCATAAGGGTAAAGTTGTTTCTACAGGGGAATGCAAGGCAGATAGGACTAACGAGGACTTCCTGCAACCCTCGTTTGAAGAGCACATTGTTGGAGTTTCATCTTTTCTTTCGTGATATCTTGGTCTAATTACTAAGTTTCCTCTAGACTTACTACACCTAGTCTACCTGGGAGTAGTGAAGAAGTGGTTGACGTTGTGGGTTAAAGGGCTATAAACCGAAAGTTAGCGGTCGGCACACTGATATTGTCAGTTTCCGCACCGTGCCCATACTGAAGCCACCGCAGGTAGCAGCAATAGACGAACGAATGCAAGGGATATTAACATACTTTCCGACGGAGTTTTCTCAGCGAGGAAGGGTGGCAAGTGACTTGGAGTTGTGGAAGGGAACATAATTTCGCCAGTTTGTAATGTATGCAGGCGTTTATGTTCTCTCAGGAATCCTGCCGCAAAATCACTATAACTTGTTTCTAATATTATTTACGTCGTTACGTTTACTAGCTAATCCATTAACTTGCTATGCAAACGTAGGTTATTGTCGAGAGTTGCTCAAGTTGTTTATTCGTAGGTTTTGTCTTCTCTTCGGGGAAGAACATATGGTCTATAAAGTGCACATTATTATGCACATGGCAGACGACGTAGAACGTCACGGGGCCCTAGACAGTTTTTCATCATTTCCTTTTGAGAGTTATCTAGGCACGCCAAACAGAGATCTCAGATGTGCTCCACGACGTGTGCAGCAGGTAGTCAATAGACTTTCTGGAAGGGAAATACGGACTGGCCCTTACGACCCTGTCCCACTAAATTTTTTCATCCGCAAAGCCTCCCTATAGGGAGGGTTGGGCTGGAGGGATGAACTACTGGATACCAGACACGACAGTTTAGGATAGGCACGACAAAAATGCTGGTCGCTGATTGGCTCTTTCATCGGTAAACCTGACATCTTTCCCTTTTCTATTATGCCATTGTGGGGAGCCTACTTTGCCAGAATTTTTAATCTATTGCCGTTCAATATTTAGTTTAAAGTTTGGTTTATAATTAAGTATGACGCCTGGTGCGCATGTGTACGGTGATGTGCGCCAAATGAAGCAGGTAAACCAATTGGCGAACAGGAAGTGAAATCGTCGTTCTTTACCCTCAGACGGTCCTTTTCTTATAAATAAAAAGGCCAAACTGCCATTTTAAATGGGCTGGCTTTCCGCGATTTTCCTTTGTTTTTGCTAAAAGTCTGATCTTCAATTTTTCGCGCGTTCGTCTACACCCATTGTCTTCTAGCTGTGTCCACGCACTGTAATTCCACTAGAATGCTCGATCACATGAACAGTCACTCATCAAGATGATAAGCCGAGGCCAAGTGTTAACACACACATATTTATTATGAGTACAGTGGAATAATAACGATAATAAACTGTCATACAGGCGATCACACGTAACCGAAGAAGATAATCGGGAGAAGGTGGAGCTGGAGACTACCACCAGGGAAAGGAAACACTCCGTGGGACCCTCGCAGGAAGCGCAACTTTTATTCACAACTGCCTATTGGGGAGGGTGGGGCTGGAGACCACCGCCAGGGGGGGACAACCAATACATCAATTTACCTGCGAGGTCACACTGTAGCGATCCAACCCGAACCATGGGTGTTTGAACGCACCAAGGTCACTCTTGGTGTGGATTCGGATTCAGATGGTGTGAACGTCTTTTGGTGAAGATACCGGTCTTCCTTCTCTCTCCCTCTGCTGGCACTATTTCCCCCGTTCCGTGTCGCCGTTACACGCTCTTTCCGCCGTCCTGTGTCGCCGTTACACACTCCTTCTGCCGTCAGTACCACCATGGCCCTCACCCGCAGTTTCCCACAGCGATGCACTCCCGCCGGTATCTAACTAATATTCTGTGATCACCCCTCACTCCAAACGGGTCATTTGTACAGACCCTTGGTAATCCCCCGTATCGTATCCTATCCACTCTTTATTTTTACCATTCGTTTTATGTCAACAGACCTTATTTCTTACCATCTCGATATTCTTCTATCTCTTTCTACGATTGCATGTTGTGGTGATTGATGACCCCGTTCGGCGTTGCTTCTGGAGAATCATATGCGTGAATTACTTCTTTAGGTGTGTGCCAACCTCGACATTCCCGGCTCACCACCTACAACATCCTGGACTAGACTCAAAGTCACCGCGCTGACGTAATTAAAAAAAGGACCAATCTCATTGTCCTCTGGATACGACAGCTATTTATTAGCAATCTTGCCTACCTCTCATTGGTTGCCACTGACGCCGGTTCAGTTTGCCGCTTCCTTGGACTTCAATATTCAGTTACCTGATTATTAGCACCAATAGAATGTTTCCCGGTTAACTTTTTGTCACGTTAGCGTCAACTTTGCTCTTATGTTCCTCGGCCTTTCTTGACCTTTATTAAAACAAACGTTCATTTTCGGCTCTTATTCCTATTATTATTTCCATTTATCGCCGTCTACAGCCTATCAGTTTACTGTCCCACCCATATAACGCCCTATTACCAGGTGCCCGTAAGACAGAAGGACCTTGGCTTCCCAACCTGGGCTTGGCCTCACTAATCATTCTCGCCGGACTTTCTTCACTGCTTCTCTCTCAGTTCACCATATTTATCTAATATTGTTGCTATTGTTTTAAACGACGGTGCGTTGTAAATAGGACCTGATTTCATGTGTATAGCATAATGCTCATTCCTGTTGTTAAAAATTTGCTCTCATGTAGCTGTGATAACGAACTTTGTTTTTATTTTTATCAAAGCACTAAGTTTGTGGTAAATAGGTTTCTAAGACCTTAAATATACAATTTATGTATTATTGTAAACTGAAATGGCAGAAGCGCGAGGTTACATATGTGAATAAATTATCTTAATTGTTGGTCCTACGTTCATGCATAAATATAGACCCCGCATTATCCCTCGGTTAAAAAAGACAGTCATTCTTCATTGAGGTTGATGTAAGATCCTAAAGTTCCCGTGTACTTCACTCTTCTCCGTAAGTGTCTTTCCATCAATTGGGTTAATAGTCAAGCCTTGGTTTTTCACTATCCCGGGTTCGGACTCAGGTCAGGCCCATAGCAACGTGGCGCAGAGGAAGCATTGCGCATACCACACCAAGACTTCCGCGAACAGTTAATTAAACCATCGGTTTTTGCCAACATATCACCACAAACTGAGCACTAGTCAGTACGGTTAGCTGCCAACAGAAATGTTTTAGGCTATTTGGGTTGAAGAGTATAGACTGAACAGTTTACAATCGTCCATGCACTTGACCGGCTCTGGGTACAGTATGTCTTGGTTTGTTCTTTTGATTTGGGCTTCGGTGTTTACGAGGAAATTTCTGCAAGTCGGACTATCCCGCACAAAGGAGGTATGGGTTAAAACCGAGGTGACTGGCTGCACCAATCTTCCGGCAGATTGCATTCATCTAAAGACGATGAGTCGAGATAGAGAGCAATGACAAATAAAGTGAAGTTATTTGATGCCAAATCTGGTATGGTTTCAGCAACTACTAAATTTGTTGGCGCAAGCTGAAAAACCTATCGGCAAATGACGTCGGAAGACAGTCCAGTGAAAGGGGGAATGACTGCTGCCGAAAAAGACTCAATCTTGTGTAAGAGTCGCGATCTCTAGCCGGAGCTGATGGGCTTGCCAGTGTGGGTTTGACACAACCACATAATCTTCACCAGGTCCTTGACTGTTTGCGTGAGTTGGACGACTGATAAGAAGCCAGAAGCAGCTGCAAAAATATGCCGTACTCCCCTTAAAATGTTATTTAAATTCAATGTCTACTTGTAATTCAGAACGAGGGAGACGGTTCTTAAAGACAAGTCACCATGAAGAAACCTGGACAGTAAAATAATATTCAGGAAGTCAAGTAAGGTGAACGAACGTTTTCGATTTTTTCATTATCAGGCAGTACAGTTATATAAAAGAGGGTAGGGTTAACGAAAGTTTAAGGCGAATCAACCAGTAGTAACAAAGGGAAAGAGGGGGAAGGGACGTGTAAAGGGATCGGAAAGATCAGATTCTAGTCTCAACTGGGGATAGGAGAAAGGGGTGGTAGGAGGAGGGGAAAGGGAAGGAGTCTGACGATAAGTTCATCTCAACCCGTGGTCCTTGTCTCAAGTTTTGCTGGGAAATGTGAGGACGCAAGGTGCCAAAATCTTGTGACGGCGTCGATGGCCTGCGGATGCTTCATGTCGCAGAGTTATATCGGTTCAATGGGTGGTTGTGGCTGTCAGAATAATCTGGCATTTGAGAGGAGACTGGAGGAAGCCAGTATTTAATTTGAGGAAGTCAAGTATTTAATTTGTTTGATTAGGTAGGTACTTTGGGGTTTGAGTGAAAAAAGACATTGTTAATAGATGAGGTAAGATATTGGATAGTCAGAGGAGCGCCCGAGTACGGGCGCTGATGGAGGGACTGCTCTGCTAGATTGCATCAAAACCCTTGCCCGTCCTGAATATGATGACACGCATCTCAAAGTTAGCTTTATAACCAATATGCTTGCCTGTTTACGGTCCTTGGTGCCATCTTTGATGGAAAGGAATCCACGCTCACTTCTCAGCAATGTGAGAAACTAGAGCCTTTCGTCAATATGGTGTCCACTGAGACCCGTGATCGGCAAAAAAGGAATTTGAATTTTCTTTTGAAAAATGCTTCGAAAGATAAACAACCTATAGATGTTGCTGCTCGGTTTCTTTACTCTTGTGGCTTTAATTTTAAAGTTGCAGAAGCTAAAAGACTCTCATCCCGAAGTAAAAACCCGCCGATGAGAACACTGGCTCTGGTTCCACAAAACCAAAAGTTGTCTCTGAGGCCGGCCCTCCCGCTCAGGTAAGCCCACATCCCTCTGGATCAATGTCAGTTTCCCCTGATACTTCTCCCATTCACCTTACTCGTGATTCGAGTGAGATTGTAGCCTCTACAAGTCGTTCTCCTTCTAAGCCAACCACGTCTGTGATAGCTTTAAATTCCGATAAACCTATGAACGCCCCTAGTAAATCTACGTCAGTTTTCAAATTCGGCAATATGATTACCGATAATAACTCAGTATCTAACAAAGACCCAACTGCTCAAGCTAGCGCTTTTCCTATCCCCAAATCTCATCAACATCCCCAAATAATTCAGCCAGCTTATAAAATTAACCGTTTTTCAAAACCAGTCATGCAATTTTCGAAGGCCACTATTCCGTCAAATTTTTATATAATGCCTCAAAATCCTATATTTATGCCCCCTCCTGGTTTTCCCATGCCACACTTCAGCCGCCCTTTCTATGGAGCCCCCTCTAATATGCCTTTCTACAATATGCACAGTTCATTTGATAATAATTACTTGACAAACTGTAGACCAAGGCCAATTTGCATTCCGCCTTTTGTTTCTCCCATGCCGTTTCCCTTTCCGCCACCAAGTTTTCCTTTTTTATGAATACTGACGAGCGTAACCTGAAGCTGAAGGATACGCTCAGTATAGTCTCGTTCAATGCGAGATCAGTTGTTAATAAGATGACAGAACTTAAAACAGTAGCATTTGAGCTTGATCCAGATTTGCTCAGTGTCACTGAATCTTGGACACACTCTCTTATTTCTGACTCGACACTCGCCATAGATAATTATAGTTTGTACCGACAAGACCGCATTAGAAAGCGTGGCGGTGGTTGCCTTCTTTATATTAAATCATCCTTTGTACATTTCCCGTATCACCTGAGCATTTCGTCATTTTCTGGAAATTTTTGTCTTATTTCAGTCATCCTGCCACACAATGAAAAAGCGATAATTGGGTGTGTCTACAATCCTCCCAGTAACTCAAGTAATGTAATGCAGCTGTGTGAAATGTTTGAAAAAGTTGCAGAGACTCAATTCGATGTCAGAATAATTATAGGTGATTTTAATCTGCCAGACATTGACTGGCATGAAAATACCTGTCCACCAAGATTTCAGAAATTGGTTGACACCATTAACTTTTCGAACATGTCACAACTGGTCAGTTCAGTGACCAGAAATGACAACATATTAGATTTAATTTTTACAAATGATGTCCACCCTCTTTTTATGAATTTTCATCGGGATATTTTCAATAGTGACCATGCCTTAATTCACTGCTGTTTTCCAGTCTCTCTTTCTAAAATGCCCGATGTAAAATACAATAACCTCGACTTTGGTAACGTGAACCATGAATTGGTAAATGATTTCGTAAATACCCTAGATTAGCATAGCATATTTTCAACTAACGATCCCTACTTCTTCCAGGAGCTATTGCAAAACCTTGCAGAAAATATTCAGACTCTTACCCCACTTAAGATTTTTAAATCAAATTCAGCTTCTGCAACTGTGCCACACTTTCTCCAAAATAGACTTAAGAAATCACAAAAACAACTTAAGGATACGTCTAATAGCTCTTTATCAGTTCACTTAAGAATAGCGCAAATATTTGAATAAACGCTTAAAATAAGGCTTGCACGAGATAGGCGTAGAGAGGCCACAGCATTAAGTGATGCGAATTCTTCCAGATCAGTTGCTGAAGTCTTCTGCCTTCGGTCGGCTAAGCTTCAGAAAGTCATTCCACCCTTACTCAATGGCAACAATCATTTTATTACA
>JAYGXS010001701.1:0-12735 GCA_036362985.1 Ligula intestinalis | reverse complement strand
GGACTAGACTGCGAAATCGTAATGTTTGCTGATGAGCTAAAACTTTGGAATGTCATACGCAACCAAGACGATGAATTAAATCTCCAGGCGAATTTGTATCGACTGGAGCAATGGTCAAACCATTGGCTCATGCCATTCAATGTGGCCAAATACAACTTAATGCGATTCGGTAGAACCAGCACTACGCCTCGGAGGGTGTATTACCTGAATCACACGCCGCTGCCAGAGGTAGAGGCCCAGAAAGACCCGGAGGTGTTGTTCACGCCTTCACTAAAGCCATCACTTCACTGTCTGAAGGTGGCTAAATCCGCAATGTCGAGCTTGTATCTAACCAAGCGCGCCTTTGCTTAGTTTGATAAAGTTGTATTTGGCAACGTCTTCGACACGTTCGTTCGACCCCAACTGGAATTTGCCATCCAAGCCTGGAGACCTTGGACAGACAAAGACCGAAAAACCCTCGAAAGGCTACAAAGACGCGCAACAAACTTAGTACGAGGCCAAGGGAACCTCCCTTATGAGACCCAATTGGTAAATCTTGACTTGTTTCCTCTGGATTACAGGCAGCTACGCGGGGACCTAATCGAGGCATTTCGCATGCTGCATGTACAGGATTGCTGCCTCCAAACAAATGACTTCTTTGAGCAGGCCACCACCTCTAGGCTGTGAGGACACCCCCTCAAATTGCGTGCGACTTGGGCAAGACTTGACCCAAGAAAATTCTTTTTCTCTGAGGGGGTAATCCAGGCATGGAATGCCCTTCCTGCGGATATTGCCATGTCCCCATCAGTGGACGTTTTTAAGGCAAAACTTGATCGCTTTAATGAGTACGCCGTATTTAGCTACCCAACGTCTCTGCTCACTATGCGAACTGCGCTGATCGCGTCTGAGGTCGCATCTTCCGCACCTATGGTCCTAGGCTACGCGGCCCTGTCACGCTCTTTCTCTTATCGACCTAAAAACCGACTGTTGACGACGTGGCGGGTTCCTCTGATCTTGACGCAACAAGAGCTTATCATGGTCGCATCTCCGGTTCTTGGGGACGTTCTTGTGACTCGGAGGTCTCCTCGTCGTATGGCCCTTCGGCTGTAGCTATTACTCGCCAAGGGCCCCATGGCTGCCGCCAACATACATAGAAGCATCCTGGTCCTACCATTCACATACTTTCCGCCACGAGCGACAGTTTTTCTCCTAAAAACCACAGATGATATTCCATTTTAAATTATGAGCCATGCCTTAGGATTGTTTTCATTGTCTGCTCTTCTTGCTCAGTTACACTGCTGGCTCGTTTTAACTGACATCACCACATGTGAGTGGATAACTTCAAACAAGCGAGTAGTCGCCTACAATTGTTTCAACGACTTCTTTGAAATGTTCGGCTGTGCCGATGCATTTCTTAAATACTATGTACCAAGAGGGAGTTCAAAGGCGTTTGCTTATCTTTCCTTTAATAAGCTTGACTTGACTAGAAAAATAAAAAAATTATATTTTAGGCTCGAAGGGCCTCGTCATTGCAAACTTAGTGCTGTGGAAAAATAAATACAAAGTTGATAAATGCTGCTCTCCGTGAATAACCAAATAGGCAGCGGGAGCGTTTAGTAATGTTGGCAGATAAAATTAATACCCACCAACATATCGTCATTTTAAAATAGTAGTCAACACTCTCTGAAAACGCATGGTGAACTAAGGAGGAAGCAGTGAAAAAAAACTTCTACCATTAAAACGGGGGCAGAGTTCAGCGGACCCCGCTTAAAAAGAAATCAAAACGTAGGAGAAAAAAACTGCTTCTGCAGAATTAAGGAGGTTGGTTGATAGGATTGATTGAAGTGCAATGAGACAGGACTGTTGATAAGAACGTCTGAGGGTTGGAAATATTTCGTGTCGATTGGAGAAATCATATAGCAGCAGAGGCTGTCATTCACCAATGTAACACCGTCCGACTGGCTTCATGATCAACCATCAAGGAGGTAAGACCGGAGGAGGCCATCGCGGTCAACAGGGTCGACAAGTTGAGGGAACGTCAGATGTCACATGATCATCACCGAAACGCCGGAGATGCGACCTTGTGGACTGCGGAGTCCAGCGACGAGCTGGCGAAAATAGCAGAACCACCGTGAGCACGATTAGAGGCAATGAAGTCCATCGTCAGGGTTTTAAAACGCGGAACGGAGAATGGCAATGATGACTTATTAGAGACGGGGACGAAACATCGTTGCAAATATCACTCTAGAGAGGAAGAAATATACATATATGGAACGCAATGTAAGATAAATATAACCACCTCAAATACCAGGAGGACCTTTTTCAAAGTCTAAAAGTTGTGTGTTTGGGAAGGAGACGAATAACAAGGACTTTATATCTTCCGAAGTTCAGTGTTTGCGTAATTTGACTTTAAAAACTGCTAAGTTAGATGACGGCCTAATTTCGAGGGGAATATTCTTCCAGGGGAAGGCATATTTGGAGGCAAAGAATCGAGAATGGTTCGATGTGGAGCTAAATGGGGGTGCAATAATCCTGGCGGAATTACGAGTGGCATAGGGTCTATCTGCAGGAATAAGAGTGTCGAATCGTGGGAGGTTAGGGGTAGAGTTAACGCGAAAGAGGAAACAGAGGCCCGCTTCGAGTCTTCTGACCCAAAGAAATGGCATGTTCACTTACTGACATCTTTCCGCATAAAAATTAGTTGATCGAGGAAGAGCGAATATTTTGCAAGCAAACATCCTCTGTACATTTTCAACCTTACCGCGGTCAGAAGCATTCATTAGACCAGAGAGGGAACAGCAGTATTCTAGGATGGTTAGAGCATACATGCCATAAAGTTTTATGTGATATAAAACCACATATCTGTGCAGCCTTCGCAGTTATTCGATCCGCATGAGGTGACAATGCTAGTTTATTTGTGTAGCTTAGACCTTAGTCTTTTATAGTGGATCGTTCTAAAAGTGCATTATTTTGAAAGACTAGTGGACGAGGAAACTAGGCGGGATCGAAACATATGAAACTACGCTTAAATGGAGAGAATTCCATCTGTCAGGTAGCACCCCAACGTGAGAGTGTAAGCAGATCCGCGTTTATTTTATCAACGCATATATTGGCTGTGTCCTTAGAAAATGAGTATATGCATTTGAGGTCATCTGCATAACTGAGATTATGTGAATTTTTCAGAACAGTCGACATTTCATTTATACATAGAATGAAGAGTAAAGGACCTAATACAGTGCCTTGAAAAACGCCACTCAAGATCAGCTCAGCAGTGGAGTTACTATTACCAATTAAGACCTTCTGGCTGCGGTAAGACAAGTAGGAGCCGATGAAGTCGAGGAGAGAAGGACGGATGCCAATGGCTTCCAATTTTACCAGAAGCCGTCTGTGCGGTATCTTGTCAAAGGCTTTGCTCAGGTCAATGTAGATAACAACTTCGGATTGCCGCTCGTTACGGAGGGACGTGACGTGGTTAAGAAAAGCTAAGTGACATGTCTCGCATGATCGCCCCGGTAGAAAACCATGCTGCGAGTCGCTTAGAAGCTTGTGTTCTAGGCAGAAGTCGAGAATTTGATAAAAAATTATCTTTTACAGAAGTTTGGCTAGTGCCGGGATTTTATGAACACCACCGTAGTTATTTATGTCCGAACGAGATCCTGACTTAAAGACTGGACGAATAATGGATGTCTTCCATGTGTCAGGAAAGAAACCATTTGAGAGATAGACTGAAAATATATGGCTAAGTAATTTGGGAAAGGTCGACATTCTTTTGATAAATGAATTGGAAATACCGTCAATTTCCGAAGAGGGCGAGTTTTTTAGACGAAGTATATGCTTTCGAATTAATTCTATGGAGAAATCAATGTTCCCGAGAGTATTGTCTGAGTATGGTTGAAACGACGGGACCGGTTCGGATTCTGTCGTAAAATGCTTTGCAAAGAAAGCATTTAACAATTCAGCCTTGTCAGACTCATTGAGACCAAATTTTTTTATTTTCATCAAGCAATGGGGGCATTTTAATTCCTCATTTTGCGGAGGAACTACGAAGAAACAGTTGTGCAACCGATTTCGCAGAGTTTGACTCGCTCAGGGCGCAAGATTCCCTGTGCTGGTCACGCGCAAGACGAATCTTGGACGCTAATTCGAAGATCTCGGTCATCCATAGATGCACAGACAGTGAACTACTAGATCGATCTTTCAGCTGTTTCCTCAATTTCTTTAGTCGGGGCAAAAGAAAATGAGGGACGGTCGATTCTGGTATGTAGGGTTTCGCAATTTTAGTGGGCACAAATTCCAGCATTTGGTTAGAAACTAGCGCGGAAGCCCGGCTTCGCCTTGGGCTTCCTTACATGTTGTTGACCCTTAGGTAGGCAAACCACATATGACAACTTCCTAAAATAATTATGCCCAGTTAATTTCAGCTTTATTTGGGAAATTCATAGGTAAATACCTTTGAACTCCCTCTTTGTACATAGTTATGATGCAGAACCTGTGGCGCTGCCAGCAATTGATCAGCGTTGGGTAGGGGAAGACAGTAAAAAAACTCCTTAGGCATTTTCCTATAAGTAAAGTTTCGAATGCCGTTTCGCGGGATTTTAAGGAGAAAACTGTCGAGTGTGGGGCTGGGGCCGGGAGCGGGGGGCGACGGGTATATGTAAATCGGATGTCCTGCTGCTGAAAGTGTTGGAATCATGTCAGGAGGAGGCCATCGCGGTTGATCAATACCCTAATGGTCACATGAGGGGAAGATCGCAATGGGCACGAAAACATCGCCGAGTACCGGAGTTGAGCCCATCGTACACTCTTGCTGGTTACCGGGTCGGCCGATCAGATATCGAAGCACGGGAGCCCAACGATCGTCAACAGTTATTCTAAGCAAACAAAGTACTGAAAAGTAACGAGCCGTATGGTTTTTAAAGGAAATTTCTGCCAGAGAAGTTTGGTGGCAAACCTTACTTGCTACCGAGCGGCAATGTTATTAGTCTAGCATCATTACAAAGAACATCTCTTTTCATGCTTGGTCAACTACATCACAAACGTGTCCACAGGTGGCATTAAAATATGAGCGAGTAAATAAGTATGTATGCGGCGGAAAGTGGTAAATGTGGGCATTGAGAGAGCAGAATTTTGAAATTAAACAATAGTGAGAAATACCGGATCATGAGAAGGCAGGAAATAAGGCAATACGCACCGTAAGGAGATGGAAGGTAGATTCGTCAGACTAACGCTTCTGGGTAAACGACATTTCTTGTTACGCCGTTGGGTGCCAATACGTACAAATTAATTTTCGAGCCAACCCGAGATATCGCAACATAGGGCTGGCCGTGGGAAAAGCACGATTCTTCCAGGTAAATTCCAGCCACCCTGAAGGTTTGACCTTGGGACTTGTTGATGGCCATGGCGAAGCATACCTTCACGGGAAAGCGAAGTCGTCGGAAATAAAACGGAGTGTCAGATGGCACGATAGGAAAGCGAGGGATATAACCATTATATCCTTTTGCACAACCGGTTATAATTGTAGCCTCTATAAGGTATGACATCAGTCGCTTGACAATTAGCCTAGTGCCATTGCATACCCACGGTGCATCAATATTTCTCATCAGCATAATTGGCGCGCCAACCTTCAGAACCAGTTCGTGTGATGGAACGCCAGATTTTTCCCAGCTGTTAAGGAATTCAACTGGATAATTAACACAGTCGATAGGATCAACCGTCGTATCGAATGATTTATACAGTTTTTCCTCACCTGGAAGAAGACAGCTAATTCTGTCGTTAATGGAATTGACGAATTTATTGGTCGGAGCGAGAATTCCTGGTTCGCATAGCCATTCTGCGTCGGTAAAGTTATTTTGGAGATCAGGGAAAACTTTGTCTCTAAGATCTTCGTCACTGCTCAGCAAATTTGTAACCAAACTAATAGGGATGTTTCTGGTAGCATAGCTGGCAATTTTTCCTTCGCCAATCTTCAAGATGTTGGTGGAGAATTCGTCGTTTTCATGGGCATTGTGCAGGAGAACTCTCATATTGGTCGTGAGTTTTAATTTCTTCACCGTTGACCACAGCGGTGAATATTTTAGGCAGAATTTTACCTGGTCACCTCTGGTACCCCTTTGAATCACCGGTAGTGTCTGGCGAAAATAACCAGATAAAAGCATTGTGATGCCACCAAGCGGAAAGTTTTTTCCTGTGACATCACGCAGCGTTCTGTCTACCGCTTCCAGTGCAATTCTGTTGGCCATGGTACACTCGTCCCAGATTATAGCTGAGCACCGTTTCAACAATTCAGATGATTCACTACCTCTGCTTATGTGGCATGTTGCGGTGCCATCATCAGGTAACCTAAGAGGAAGCATGAAGGAACTGTGAGCAGTTTGGCCACCGGGAAGTAACGTCGCTGCTATACCAGCCGATGCAACAGCCAAAACAATTTTGTTTTCTTTGTACAGCTCAGCCAAAAGCAGCTGAATGACGAACGTTTTGCCAGTTCCACCGGACGCATCCAAAAAGAAAACGTGGTCGCCATTACTGCGGTTATGGACATTGTCAATAATGGTGTTGAATGCGTGGGGTTGATGGACCAGCATCCTTGGTTTTTGAAGAGCCACGTGTGCTGCCAGCTCGGTAAAATTGTAGCAAAGTTCCCGCTTAATTTCAGTTGGAAGCTGATTCCCAATGCTCCTGTCAAAAGGAGGAAATCCATAACTTTCAAGTTGCTCTCCACCCATTTCAACCAAGGTGTTTTGAATGTGAATGAGTGAAATGTTGTAGATGGTGGCATAAAGTCTACTGGAAGATGAGCATTTAGCAACTGTAGATGATGTCTCCAAGGTGGATGTAGTTGTCCACGTGAAGTTCTTTCTGGTGAGTGCGGAAAAATCAAAGACGTTCTGTTTCCATTTCGGCAAACATATCAACAGCAAATTGCAGGAACAACGTTTGAATCGACAAAGTAGGTTAAAAGTTCATTCCCGAATCATAAAGTGATATGAGTATAAGGGTTAACAACGTACTGTTTTACGGGTGCCAATTTGAGGTATACCGAAGCGATAACCGTCTTCACCATTAACATGCATGAGAGGGTCGTATGAACGGTGTGTCTCGTATATCCTTTGCAACCTATCGTCCCCTCTTCTCAAGACAATATCCCTGTTGCCACGCTGTGTTTCTGACATCATGACGGCCTCCTCGCTGCATGCGGGAGCATTAAATCTTCGTTGGTGTTCTCCACGAGGACGTTTATCGGCATCTATGACGATAGTGAAGTCAATAGAAGCGTGCATCTCCAGGGTGGACTTGAAACTGTTAACGTACCTGTTGCGCTTGTGTAGCATGTCGTGAAGGGACAGTATTATATGATGCTTTAAGCCTGGGTACACTCGGGATCGGCTTTGAGCCTGTAGGTTTATGTCTTCTATGAAATATATTTGTAGAAATTTCGGCTCGCTATCAGGGGGAGGTAGTAACGATCCAATCCGTTTGCAAACCTGGCCTTCCACCTTCAAGGTAGGCATAAATCCAACCTCACGATCAACGATGGCACCAAAGGAGGTCATTTAAAACGCACCGTTGTATTTTCTAATATAAGAAAGAAAATTCTTCGAGCCGTTGGTATTACCAGCAAGCAATGTTTGAAGTATTTCTGGCGGTGGAGGAAGTTATTTAGTAGAACTTTGCCGTTGAAACAGCACATGCCGATCGTCTCACCAGTCAATTTTTTCACCTGACAATGTCCGCAACCTTCTACCATCTTCCCAATGGAAACATTTACATCTTCCACATAACCAAGACTTGGGTTGTAATTGAGTGAGGCTTTGTCCCAAACTTGAGCATTTATGGAAGCAACCGACGGGCCAGAGTTGCCAAACCGTATGGGAATTAGTTGCAAACTGGAGATTCCAGCATCGTTTGGGCGTTGATCCGCTCTCTGTGATGCTTGCATAGTCAGATGTGCACTTCTACGTCTGGGTAATTCGTTTTGCCGACGTTGCAAATCTCTTAACCTACCTAGCTCTCTCCTTCGCAGGGTTTGGACCTCGGTTTCTTGGGAGAAGTTAATTTGATGGCGAATCACGTCTTCTTTGCAGCATTTGATCTTCGGTTTCTTGGGAGCGTCGATATCGCTGACGTATGACATTAGTCTCCAGGCGAAGCCGTCTCTCTGCCTGTATTTCTTTCGAACGTCCATTAACATTGGCAAGTCTCTTCTGTTACTTCTTTTGGACTTGTGTTCTCGCGGCTGCTCTAATTCCTTTCCTACCTAATGAGGTATAACCTACAAATAGGTTATTATTTTGAACAGAATAACATAAGGTGGAAAGAACTAAGTTTACAACGTGACCTTCAGTCACCAGCCCATCATCGTTTGTCGAGTTGTTTGTGTTCAGAAAATGCCTGACGTCATCACTGTTGACCATAATGATAGTTTGTAAAGGTTTGATTAAAAGAGAAGGGATTTATGTGGTAGGCCATTCAACCGAACCTAAGAGCTAGCCGCCTCGCTGTAGAGGGAGAAGGGGGGTGGTGGTCTTTCAACCGGCCACGAAAACTTACGCGTAAGTAAAGGGGGAGGTCCAAGTGATAGTTGGTCAAGGGGTTTACGTTCAACGCATGCAGTAGTAACAAAGGGTTAAGAGGAAGAGAGAGGTGTAAAGGGATATTGGGCATCAGATTCTAGTCATAATTGGGGACCAGCGAAATGGGGTTGGAGGGAGGGGGTGAGATGGGAATGATTCCAACAATTAATGTCGTCCCGTGGTCGTCGTCTCAAGTTTTGTTTGGAGGTGTGAGGACGCAAGGTGTCGACCTCTTGAGACGGTGTCGGTGTCGTTTGGATGCTTGGTTTACAGTGAGTGAATTTGAAGCAGCTGTGCAAACATGGTTATAGCTCTTTCTAAATTGGTGGGGGGATGACCCTTCAAGCGGCCGCGACGACCTGGAGGCGACGACCCCTTCTCCACCCTCGCCCACCCCCCCCGTGGCGAATTCACATCCGCATTCCACGTTGGGTGTCACTTGAATCCTCACGCGCACGGTAGAATGAGGGAGTGACGTAGAGACCGACACGCACAGGCGACAGAGAACGCGTGCTGACGAAGTGACCGTGGTACTAACATGCGCGCGTTGAAGGCGCACAAGGCGTGTCAACCTGACTCCGGCGACCAATGATAACGGAGACACACACAGAGACAGTCACCGATTTCATTAAATATACAGACGACCGACATGAGTTCAGCAAGATATGCAGCGTCGTTAATGGAGGAGAGACTCTGCCAGTCTAAGAAGTCAATAAAATTGTTGATTAAGCTAATGGCTGCGAGCTCATAAGCATGATAGGTACGACCAGCACTAGCCTTTTCCGTAGAAGGAAGCGGAAGACAACAGTAAATGCATGTTTGATCACTTTGGAAGATGTCCTGCTTAAAGTCAACGAAAAGGGGAGCAATACCGTTTGTAAAAATCGGATCTAGGATATGATTCTGTCTTGTTGGAGAACGAACCAGTTGAGACCAGTTAGAAAAATTATTGGTATTTACGAAAGGCTGAAATCTAATAAACATAATAAGAATAATAATAATAAGGTTTATTTGTAAAACACAGCTTTGGCGCCGTCAAAAACTAGGTGGACAACAGCTTAAAAGCCAGGCGATTTCAGGAAAATTAAAATCTCCAGTAATAATTTTAACTTCAAAAGTGGATTCTGAAATAAATTTGAATATCTCACACAGATTTGCATCTTCTTCAGATGAAGAGTTGGTAGGATTATATACACATTTGATAATCGCCTTTTGCCGGGGAGACAGGATAATGGAAGCGAAACGGTAGTTTCCAGAGAAGGACGTGCTATTTAAATAAAGCGGAAAGTGCCTAAATGACGTTCTAATATCGAGAAGACAACCACCACCACGCTTATTACTGCGATCGTGACGATAGAAATCGTACTCGTCTATGATAAGGGAGGAGTCAGAAATGATTGGATGGGTCCAAGATTCTGTTATGCATAAAACATCGGGCATCATCTCGAAAGCGATAGCTCGAAGGTGAGCCATTTTATTTATAACGGACCTGGCATTAAGCACAATGACATCTAGTGCCGTTCAAGTGGCAGGACTATTGCTATCGTTATTCAAAAAAAGAATTTGGATGTGGATAGGCAAACTGTAGGCCATTGTTATTTTGGGAATAAGTACTGACGGGTATGGAGCTATTTGTATATGGGTAGCCAATAATTGATGGCTGATAAGGTCTGATATATCTAGGGACCTCACTTTCTGGCATGGAAAAATGAGGAGAGGATAGACCAAAATAAGTGAGTAAGTACTGATAAAAATCTTAAAAAAGCACCTGAATTAATTTCATGCTACTAAAGTTGTCGCATTTGTGCAGGATAAGTTCCCACAGGCAGTGGTAGACGTAATCAGAAAATGCATGCGAACGTAAATCTTAGAAGGTAACTTACTCACAGGTACGCTACTTTAGTAGTGACATTGGAGTAGTACAAGTGCCCGCAAGTAGCTCTGAACATTATAGGCAATTAATTACTTACATATATGTTACAAAGTAACTAAAGTAAATTTACTGCTACTTAAGTAGTCACATGGGTTTGAAGCAATGGAAATACATTCATACTACAAAAATTCGAATATTCGACTGCCTTGCTGCTTCCTCTAAGTGATAAAAATTACTTTAAAAGCTTAACTTACAAGTAATTAGTAGTAAGTCTATTGACCTTCATATGAGCGGGGTGCTGTGGCTCAACCAGCGTGACCATTTCTCGCCCCTTCCGACCATCGTATCGTTGCAAAGCCTCTGTCCGCTTTCAGTCACCGGCTTCAGTGCGAACATTCAGACCTGTTACTACTGTGTGAGTCGTGGCCCCAGAGCAAAGCCAGACATAATCGATACGAACGACCACCAGCGAGCGAGCGAGCGTGCGCACGCACACACATACGCACGCTCAGGGCCGTGGACGATAGTCGTATCGATTATGTCTGGCTTTGCTCTGGGGTCATGAAACACCCAGTAGTAAAAGGTCTGACTGTTCGCAGTGACGCCAGTGTAGCGGGCCAGGGATGTCGAGGTTGGCACACACCTAAAGGAGTAATTCACGCATATGATTCTCCAGAAGTAACGCCAAACGGGGTTTTCAATCACCACAACATGCAATCGTAGAAAGAGATAGAAGAACAACGCGATAGTAAGAAATGAGGTCTGTTGATATAAAACTAATGGTAAACAATAAAAAGAGTGGAAAGGATGCGATAGGGGATTACCAAGGGACTGTACAAATGATCCGTTTGGAGTGAGGGGTGATCACAGAATATTAGTTAGATACCGGCGGGAGTGCAGCGCAGTGGGCAACTGCGGGTGAGGGCCATGGTGGTGCTGACGGCAGGAGGATTGTGTAAAGGTGACACAGGATGGCGGGAAGAGCGTGTAACGGCGACACGGAACGGGGGAAAGTGGTGCCAGTAGAGGGAAAGAGAAGGAAAACCGGCATCATCACCAACAGTCATTCACACCATCCTCATCTGGATCCGCGCCAAAAGTGCCCTTGGTGTGTTCAAACACCCATGGTCCGGGTTGGTTCGTTACACCGGTTACCTTGTAGGGCTGCACAGTTAATTGTCTGGTTGTGAATACTAGGCAAATGGACTTAGCCGAAAATGATTCACTAAGGATAGTACACACGATGACACTTATCGTGGCCTCGGAGTGCAGCAGTTCCAGAAACCCATCGTGGACTACATTAGCGTCTAGTAACTTATTTAATTTTATAAATAAATTAAATTAAGCAGTTGTGCCTTATCAGCGGAACTGTAGCGGTCTAAGGATGTGGTGTACTCGGATCACTACAATCACCAGGCCAAACGCCATGTCGAAAGTTAGAAGGCAGAAGTCACCAAAAGGAGTGTTTTATTGTGTACAGAAATCCCAATTACTGGGCACTGGCGAAGTCAGTGCTAGTGTTGACTACGTTTAGCCAGACCTGAGAGAGAATTAAACAGTTATAACAGTTGCTCACATAAATATAGGTAACTGCCTTACAACTCCCAGTTGGTACAGAACAGTTATGAAATGCATTGCTTCAGCAGAATATTTCAAAGGCGAGGCGATGCTAATGAATTAAACTGCGTAAAATGGACAGACAGTGAAAATAATTCTTAGGCATTGTTCGGAAATTCTAGAATTTTGAACGCTGTTTTAGGGATTTTTGGGAGAAAACCTGTTGCTCGTGGGGAAAAGTATGTACGAAATAGGAAATCCTGCGGCTGAGAATGTTTTCAGCATGTCAAGATGTGCCCATCGTGGTTTTTATCAGTGCCCTAACGGTCACTCCAGGAGAAGATTACGAGAACGTCACCTAAGTGTCGGAGTTCTGCCTAGCATATGTCCTTGCTGGTTACCGAATCTACCGAAAAGGTGACGAAACAGAAGAGTCCGCCACGATCATCGGCAGTCGGTTATGGACCGCCGACAGGAAAGACTTTACAGGGTCACGTGGCCTAGGACCACAAGGTTCAGTAAAAGCAATGATTTACGCGACCCATGCGGGTCGCACAAATGTGAAGGGGAACTTGGTAATAATTTTAAACAAATACTACCGAAAAACAGTGAAAAGTATGCTTTTATAATATATATTGATACTCTGTGGTGTCTTCTAAATATCGCCTTGTGCTAATCTCAGATGATGTGGTGGTTATAATTATCTAACTTCATGTTAAACGTGTCCATGGACGGGACCATTACAATGTCCTC
>JAYGXS010001699.1:0-12748 GCA_036362985.1 Ligula intestinalis | reverse complement strand
GTAGCCCAGACAAGTTTTTGCTTATATTCTGCCTCTGCAGGACACTGCTACGTAGGAGGCAGGCGTTTCCTTATTTATAATTACATGCCTACTCAATGAATTTCTGTTAGGGTTAGCCTTATGGTAGCGGTCAGGATAAGAATCAATGTTAGTTTAGGGTAAGGGTTAGTGTAAGGTTTATGGTAAGGGTAGGATAGTGATATCGTGTTTAAGAAGCCCCAAGTTATAATCTTGCGAGAAGCTCGGGAGTAGACCTGTAAATATGGATAAAAACATTCGTGCGCTTGCAAGGAATCTCCTGCCTGAAATTAATTTTAACAAATATTTATGAGAACTAAAACTATGGTGTGAATTGATGACTTAGAAAGCAGCTGCCATGTATCCTCTCCTATCTGAATTCTTAATTATCCTCCACGTTCTTTTTTCAGCCATCCAACTACAGGGTGTCCCAGAAGTAACTCACCCTTTTGATTTGCTAATTAAACGAAAACTATTAACGCTAAGATATTGAAACTTGCTTTATTCGCAAGAAAACCCTTTTTATGGCACAAGAGGATACTTGGTATTCTATTTACAAACCAGCGCGATATTTGTTTTTTGCTTCATTTCAAGCCCTTTATTTTGATCATGTCTCCATACAGCAAAGAGAAAAAAAGAATTTCGCAAATCTATGCACGGACAATATCAACAACAAAAGTGCATCGTGATTAGAGAAATTATTTCAGAACAACAACCAGTCCTTCGAAGAACACAATTAAATCGCTGTATCGAAAATTTACAGACACTGGAAATGTTAATGATAAAGATTAATCTGGAAGATTAAAATGAACTCTTACTGAAGCTGTAATCGAGCGAGTTTCTGCAAGTGCTACAGATGATCCGAAAGCCTGCATCAGAAAACGTTCAACTCGATTATCCATTCCAGATCGACAGTACACTGCGTTGTTAAAAAAGACTTGAAGTTATATCCTTACAAAATTAACTTAACCCAACAGTTATTGCCTAATGATTATCACAGTCGTGTTAATTATTGCAAATCTTTTATTCGTTTGTGTGAGGATGCCTCTGTCATCGAAACCATTATCTTCTCTGACGAAGCTAACTTCCACTTGTCTGGCCATGTAAATAGACATAATTCTAGAATTTGGTGCGATGAGAATCCAAGAGAAATTCAAGAAAGGCCGCTGCATTCTCTTCATGTGACGGTGTGGTGCGGAATAACTGCTTTCAATGTGATTGGCCCATACTTTTTTGAAAATAATGATGGCGCAACAGTAACAGTTAATGGTGAAAGATACCGAACTATGATTAGCGAATTTCTAATTCCTGAAATTGAGAGACATGGCCTACGTAATACTTGGTTTCAGCAGGATAGAGCCGCGGCCCATAGAGCAAGAGAAACGATGACATTGGCTACCTGAAGTCAAGGGTTTATGTAACAAATCCAACAAATCTGCACGAACTTAAAAACAACATTTGTTCTGGAATAAGACAACTATCGCCTGATACACTAAGGAGTGTTATGTAAACGACAAAGAACCGAACCTTAAGTTGTCAAAACAACCATGGCCATCATTTCAATGACATTATATTCAAAACCTTGTTCTATTAAAGCAAAAAAAGGTTTTTTCGAAAAAACAAGTTTGAATATCCTAGCGTTAATAGTTTTGGTTTTTTTGGCAAATCAAATGGGTCAGTTCCTTCTGGGAAACCTTGTACTTTTTACTTGTTAAACATAGTAAACCGCTAAAGGATGGCGTTTGAATTATTCTCCTAGAAATATGTCCTTCCAGGTTCTTAGCTCGTGCATTCTGTACACTAACGTTTGGCTTAGTGCCGGAAGTGGGAAGAGCATGCGGTCAACAGTTCAGGTTTTTTTTGCACATTAAGCAATCTGACACTCTTGAAGCTATGGGAGTACACTGAATGTCGTAACTTAAATGACTGCCAACTGACGTGCTAACGCGTGGTCAGGCCAGTGTTTGTGTGGAGTGGATGACTAGCTAGCGAAATGAGAGTCAGGCTGTATTGGCTACTTCTGAATGTGGCCTTTATTGCACTTCCACTCAGTTGGGATCCGAGCTGCCCTCCAACATTGTTGTGGTTCTCTCCCCCATCTTCGTTGTTCGTCACTTGAAACAAAGTCCTTATTTCGCACACTTTTGACCAAGCAAAAGACCAAATCAAAGCCAATAGTTACTGCAAAAGAAGGGGCTTCGGTTAGGATTTTTCTTGCCTTCCGGGGTTTTTGACGGTGCCGAAGATGTGATTTACAAATAAAATTATTATTACTAATCTAATTCTCAATGAACCAAAAATTCAATTTACACACTACCCTGTCTGTTTACTTCATCTACTGATATGTCTCAATTGATATGTGCTTTTGTGGTCGAAAATTAACCACAGGATAAAGGCTGACTTGTCTGGACTGCAATTTTCCGTATGCCATTAAATTTTGATCATGTACATAACGCTTGATATATTCTGTCCCTAAATTATCTCGTATATTAATTAACGCTGAGAGGATCAACTTTGTAAATAAAGCCGATCTGCTGGGGTAACTTTCTGCGTTCCAAGCAGGTTCTGCCCACACGATAACCGTGTTGTTTTAACCAACTTTTTTATGTGCACCCGAATATAATGCCCATAATTCAATGTTCCCAAACACCCTTTTTCCATCGAGTTGGGAGATACACCATCTTCCGCTTGTCACCAGCTGGGCTTTTACCAATGAAAACTGGCGGACGTCAGCTTAACCATTGGCTTGTGCTTACCGCCACTCAATTGGCTCCTGATCTGCCTACTCGACCAATCAGAACCCCGGAGGTCAGCCGTGAATGCCAGTAGGCGGTTGCTTGCCTCCTTATAGTCAACCGTTAGTGTAGTCACGACATTCTGTCGCTACTGCTCTCCTTGCTCGCTTCACATGGCTCTCTCACTGGCACAAGTGTTTGAGGATGAACTTCCACTGGCCCGTAGCTGCCCTCTCCTTAACGAAATTCGTCTTGCTGAGGAGATTAAAGAGCTTACAATTGAGGTTGTTGCCGCTCTTTACACTATTCGATGTTTTAGGTGAAGGACGGTGGACGGCTGCATGTTCATCGCATAATAATGGCTGCTCGCGTGCC
This sequence comes from Ligula intestinalis, assembly GCA_036362985.1. Classification (NCBI taxonomy): domain Eukaryota; kingdom Metazoa; phylum Platyhelminthes; class Cestoda; order Diphyllobothriidea; family Diphyllobothriidae; genus Ligula; species Ligula intestinalis. Next base: position 9,620 of record JAYGXS010001699.1, on the reverse strand, counting down.
CTCCTTGCGAGCAAGACTCGGCGGTCAACTCACAGAAGAGAATTCGGTCCTTCGGTTGCCGAGAATTTCTCTTAGGTAACATTCCCGTCATTTCGTTTACTGCTTTCGCGCACCTTCTAGTGCCGCCTCTGCATTTATGGATTATGTCTACACAGGGCGGGCGGAGATTACGGAGGCCAATGCTGAGTGCATGGTGGCCCTAGCAAGAATGATGGACCTCTCCAACCTAGAGAACTGGGGGGTCCAGTTTATGACCAGCCGGTAAATATTTGCGCATTTCCTTCCCTGTCTTACCGTCTGCTCTCAAAAGGCTCACTTTAGAAAATTTGGCAACAACATGGGGCTTTTCGTGTTCCTTGCAAATTGGATCGCTGATGGATACTTGTATCCATATGATGCGAACGCAATTCAAAGCCATTGCTCGTAGTGTCCTCTTCCCTTGTCTGCCGGCGGAGACAATGTTAACTCTGCTGCGAGATGATAACTTGCAGGTTGACTCGGAGGAGGAGGTGTTTCAGGCCATCTCCTCTTGGGTGGGTCCGGGTTCAGAGGACCTGAATGAAAGACTCAAAGTGAATGCGCCCGCAATGCTAAAAGAGGTCAGATGGCTCCAGACATCTGTGCAATTTCGCAGTCACATAATGCAGGTTGAGGAGATTTTCAAGAGGAGTTTTGAATGCGCGTAAGTATACGCCCTTCCAGGCCTTTTGCTGTCTGTCTGTTTTAACCTTTGCCCTCTCCTTTAATCCTGTTGTTGTTTATTTTATGAAAGTCGGCTGATGGCGCTAATTGAGCAGTGGATGTTGCTTGACGAGAAGCACAAGCCTCCCTGTCCCTTCAACACAAACAGAAGACTGGCCATGAAGCTCGCTCCGGCGCAGACTCTCCTAGTGGTCTTTGGAGAGGAGGAACAGACGAACCGGTGGTCTGTCTTCGCCTTTGATTTAGACCTTCAAATGGTGGAACGGATGGCCGATATGGAAAATCGAGAGGGCGCCAAATGCATCGCTGTGGACAGTGAGTTGCCTGCCAGTTTTGCATACTTTAAAAAAAAGCTACCTAATTTATGCCTATTTTTGCAGAATTAACAAAACACACAGGCAGTACACGGAGTGTCATCTCAAAATGCCTAGGATAGAAATTGCGTGGCCTTGCTGTGTTGTCTAACCTTGGCGTGATTGATATTTTCCCTCGGAAAATTCTGTGCGAATTAGCACCCATTGTTTATTTAGGGCTTCATGCTGTTGACTTAACGCCTCTCTTTATTGTCCTTTAAACTTTTTTTTTGTCACGACTGATGCCATTTGTTTGCTGATTAGCATGGCTGGCTTCTTCTCCGCTCGGAGTTTTTATGGGTTTGTTTTTCTTTTTATCTCTCTCTCTCCACTCAACAGACAGCATCTTTGTAATTGGAGGAGGCCCTTCTCCCTACAAGAGCGTTCAAGAGTTTCTCGTGAGAGAACGGCGCTGGCGTGAGCGCACGAACCTCGCCGTTGGACGCTGCCTTGGCCACGCCACCGCAGTCCTGAGGTTTGCGGCCGCAGGCGGAGAGAAGACGCTGATTGGCGTTTTCGGTGGATGGGGTCCCCTTTCCGCCAGTGAGGTGTTGGATGTAAGGGAGAACAGGTGAGAACAGACAGTAGCCATCGTGTGGCGTGGGGCGTCGTCCCATTTGTTTACTTGTTCTGCTTTTTTTGTTTTGTGTGTGTTCCTTCTCTCTCTTTTTGTGCACTCAACCCTCTGCCTTCCTTCCTTTCTCGCACGCCCACCCACCTCAACCAGCTGGCACAGGCTGCCCGACCTGCGGGAGGAGAGGAACTGTCCAGCTGCTGCCTCTGTGCCCGGTGACAGTCGCATCTTTGTTTTTGGCGGCTGGAATGCCTCCACTCGTCTTGCCTCTGTGGAGTACTGCCAGTTTGGGGCGGACTGGCGCGAGAGGACGAGAACAGCCAGCAGCGCCGACTTTTGGCAACCGGCAGCGCCCATGCGGACTGCACGCTACGGGCTGGCAGCCACTGCTCTGCGTGGAGGCATCCTCGTCGCCGGGGGACGCGATGCCTACCCAAATCGCATGAACGTTGTCGAGCTCTTTTCCCTGCCTGACGCCAACCACCCGCAGGGCCAGTGGACAGAGGTGGCGGGCATGCAGAAGTCGCGGGTTTGGTTTACTCTGCTCACCTCGGCCAACGACACAGTGTTCGCTCTCGGCGGTAAGGACGCCTTTCCGTCTCCTGCCCTGCCGTGCTCTTTATCCACTTTATCCTATTGAGTTTTGTTTATTAAATTAATTTAACACCAGTTGTAAGTGCTTTGGCAGTCTTTGTTTTCATTTACACAGTCACGTTGCAGCAGTACTTTTGTCCGACATGTTGTAGATAGCTTAAACTTGGTCTCTAGTCTTTTGCATTCTATTTTTCAAACAGATCTTAATTAAATCTTTTTTTTTTACAAAATTTGTAGGCGAAGATGAAGAACCTGACAACACTGTGGAGACCCTTACTGCACCTGATGACCCCAAGTCTTGGGTCTGGTCCTTGAAGAACCCACTGGAAACTTTCAGCAGCATCGAAGGAGCTGGGATCATTCGCCTGTAAATTTCAGCCTTTCTGATGTTGCCTTCCAGTCAACAAGAAATGACCTGCATTCAAATCTGCCTTCTCATTTTTATTTTAAAGCCTCGGAAGGGTATGTGGTTTTCAGCATCTGGGGGCGGAAATAAACTAGGTTTTTATTCACAGTAGACTAGGCGGGTGATTTAGTTTGTGTGATGTTTCATATTCGTTGGCGACCCATTACTCTTGCGGTACACACAAAAATCGAGGCAGTGCTTGGGAAAATGACCAGATCGCTCGGACGTGGACAATTTTGGCCAGGCAGTTTAGACGCATGCCACCGTCAAAACCGAGAAAAGACAACAAAGGGGACTGTGTGCGTAGACGTGTACGTACGTTGTCTCTTCAGCGCGGACCCGTTGCCAAGACATTGCCCTCCTTCGCGTCCATAGCAGGTGTTTAGTAGTTACTTAATCGCAGATAGGGACCCTGTCTGCTATTTGTCTCTGATGACGAATCCACGACGGATATCGAAACGTCAGGTGGATGAAAGTATTGTCCCACCGATCGAGTCGTCTTCTTCTCAGGTATTTAATCACTTACAGACCAGTCACTCCCGAGTCCCTTATATTTTATATTTTAAAACAGTTTTCTTAACCATAGTTAATCTGGTCAGATGAGTATATGGGCAAAAAGATGTGAGGGGTAACAAGAAGAATGTATACCACGAAGAGGGCTTTCAGACATTAATAATAATCGTACATGTTGCCGTCTCCTAATTCTGTTTCAGCTCGCATGCAATGACCTAACTAAGCCCTTAAAGTAAATGGAGGGGAAACGAGTTGCAGCCAGCTCACACTGTCGCGGTTGTTCGTCATAAGTTCTCCGATATTTCACGAAATGCCCTCGGCATTCTGCTCTCTCAACGGAGGGCTCGTGAGCGAATTTAGTCTAGTTTGTATCTCATAATGTCGACCGATATTTAAAATATCAATGCATAAGTTTGACCTCCTCACACACTGCTTGGAAGAATTTAGAAGACGATGAACGAATGCGTCAACCTCACATTAATCCGATGGTGTTTTTATTATCCATGTGTCACCTTTACGGGAAAATATTTTACCCGAGACAACTAGGCCTAGTTACCAATAGACCTCTTTATTTAGTGAGACAGTCACATCGAATATTATTCTCTCCGTGTATGCGTAATACTATCCAGCTAAAGCGTAATTTAGAAATATGTCTTTCATAAATTGTCCTAACTCTTCAGTTGGGGACACATCAAGTCACAGTGCACTGGAGCAACAGTATCTGCCTCACTAAGCCTCGTTATTGCCTGTGCCGTATGTGCGATTTTGCCAGAGCGGATGCAGACCCAACCACGTGAGCGCCTGCGCACGTGACAAGATAAAATCGAATCCGCTTGATAAGCAAAGCAAAATCGATTGCATTAAGTGCAGGTGGCTCTTTTTTCCAGATGGTCGAGTGCTACGCGCCAAGAAGAGTGCAAATCGATAACATTGAGGGAATTGAATTAAATGCGCCGCGGCGTGTGCAGTCGGTGCCTACATACGCATTTGCTCATCTTCTAAGTAGATTATAGGAATATGTAATGAAAATGTGAGGTTGTTTTCATTTCGCTTTTAATGCTTGACGATTTTTAGTGAACATCTATTGGCTACGACGTCTAAGTGGTAAGACGATCCTTAGTGACCCCGTAAACAAGAAAGTATTTTGACGTTGTTTGGGATATAAAGCTAACTCGAATCAGTGAATTTTCGAGTCTGTTTCCTCAGCTCATCTTCGGACTATAAAAGAAATACAGTTCAAACGTGAGGAAAAAATCAATAGTTATACGGTCTAAGACTTGATTGATAGTTGTGGCCTTAGTCAGTCTGTGTTGTGCGGCCTTTGTCTTTTCCAGAGTTCTTTGAGCTGTAATGGATACCATCTAAATGTATGTGGCGGTTGATGCATGTATCGTCGGAGTGCATGGCCTCAAGAAATTCTCGGCCCTTAAGTAGGGGCAAACTCAAACGATGCGTGTTTTGTCCCATGCAAGGGTCTGTCTTGTGTCAAGGCAATACATAGTCACATTTTCTGTTTGTCCGAGAACGAGCTGGGGAGCCAGACTCAAAAATTAACTGATTAAAGTTAGCGTTATATTCCAAAGAACACCTTTTTTTCGTCAAATACTAATTTCTTGGGATGCGTGTTTTCCAGTTCATACAAAAATCATGGCCATCCCGTCCATGGCAGAGGTGCCGTTGAATCAAATTCCAGACAAGTGTTGTAAGCATTAAGACTTATCGTCGACCCTATTTATGAGTTTTAGATGAAAGTAACGGTTGAGGTGAACCCTTCATCTAAGTTTTATGTTTAGGTTAATGTTAAGAAGAGAAGGACACAGCAGTACGAAACCTTCCTGGACTTATTAACAGAGCCAACTTGAGTACTTGGGTGGTGCATTCTTATTCACTAGTTCCGTTTTGGGGACCACCCAAGTCATCCTTACCGATTAAACTTTGTAAACATTGACCACAGGTATAGCAATGCGTTGAACCTTACACCTTAAGCAGTCCGCATTTCTGCATTTGCGAAATAAATCTGCGGTTCCGACCAATGAAGAAATAGCCGTCGTTGGGTGAGGACGGGGCGGCTGAATTATAAGTTTCCCAAAGATTGATGTAGCAGTGCCACCTGTGGAGGTTGAAAAGACTGAAAGAAAGCTTGATAAATACTTAAAAGATAAAATAGCTGCGTCACGAGAGTTCCCGCCTCTTTTGTTTAACAAAATGCAGCAACATACTCGAAGGTCTTATTCTGGTGTCCTATCTCTACGCTCTCCACCAAAAAATTAGCTCTGGCTTTTCTCGTATTTTTATTGTCGTTGTAATCTTAAAATATTTCGTGGATTGTCACGTCTTTATTTACTTCGTAAGCACTTAGTAAAATAATACTGGTGTGAATATTTTACAGACGATGCATGGAGTCATCTCAGGTAGCAGATTAATGTTGACTGAAATATTTGGGAGAAATAAAGGGGCAGCGGTTAGTGGTAGTTCTCAAGGAGGTGAAGACGTAGGCATGTATGAGTCAACTCTCCAAAGCGAACTGGTTCAGAGCCATCTATTAAGAGCACCGTCAAAAATACGAACTATAAATGTGAGCTAACGTGAGGGAAATATGAGTCATCCTCCCTATTCAAATAAGTGTTATTGACCTGGTAACAGTGAAGGATAATCCTGCTGCTCTTTTCCCTAGAAGAGCGGAATTTCGCGCTAAAGCATTCTTATTCGTTTTCTAATAATAGAATTGTAATCTATTACATAACGCTGACATAAAACACGGCTTCGTTCCAGCACGTAATACACAACTTTATGTGCCATGCTGCGTTTTGCTTTGCTTACGTATAGCTAAGATAGCCACCCATACTTAAGATCAAATAGAATTTCTCGAGAGATTTATCGTTACGTAATTTGCCAAAAGGTACAAAATAGATTGAAGTTGTTTTTTCAGGAAGTTCGTATCCCTATTAAAAATAATACAAGTCATCTGTGAAATTAAGCTGCAGTTCTCTCGAAATTATTTGTTCTCCAGGATTAGTAGTGAAAATCCGATTCATAAGTTGTCAGTCAGAAGAAGAAAGACCTTTCATTTGGAGAGGTTCATTTTGTATCTGACGTTTCGAGTACATGTCTCGTGTACCCATACTTAGAGGATGGAAACTCCGGGTCATGCATCATGTCTTCATGCCGCTGGTATACGCCAGTGAATGCGGGACTGTTCCCTTAATGAAAGTCGCGTCCGTGCACAGCAACTGTGGAATATGTGGACAGTACTAACTGGGTGTCTACAACTTCAACCTGCGGCTTATCTCCTTTAGTTCCCGAGATTTAGTTCGCTGCCTTCCCTACTGACGATTTCAAAGTCTTAAAAGTTCTGTTCAGCTCAGATTTCGAATTTTGTATGAATGATGCTGATGCAAGTTTAGAAAACAAACCTTCAAACATTGCCTGTATTATTTTATCTAAAGCACCTCAAATTCTGATGACTTGAGGTAGCACTATCTGCGTGACTAAGACCCGCTTCTCCGTGCTCAGTGGAACATTTAATACACCACGTACACACGCGTGTTTAACAGATAACTGACGGCTGCATGGCAGTAGGAGGCTAACCTCGATGACCTTGACGGAAGGTCGCCAGCTCGCAGTGGCGTGCGATGTTAACGCCCTTGTGAGCATTGACGATGTGGGCACAGTCTAGCCTTCATACATTCCAGCAAGTCTGCATCTCATCCAATCTGGTAGGAATATTGTTATGCAGTACGGCGAAGGATTTATGATCAATCGCAAATCGGCATTAACGCATGTTCAAAAACTGCGAAACAATAATGAACAAGCTTAGGCAAATTTGTTTAATTAAAAGAAATATCAAAGTAATAATTGTTTGTTAGGAAATACAAAAGTGTTGTGATAACACCCAAGTTCCGCACACGTACAAAATTGAATGGAATGTTTTAGAAATCACCTTTTTATCTGCAAATTATTTTTTGGAGGCGTAAGAATGAGAAAACGTGGCGTTTTGCCTCGCAAACGCTTTTCCGGGTGGCGGGTAACGGGTTGAAATCCCCGTCATTTGTTCATCGAGTTGGGATTTCAAGCCATCATCCACCAGTCAGAAATACGTTTGTGATGCGAAACACCACCTTTTCTCATGCTTACGCCTCCAAATTGATAAGTATGTTAAAGAATAAAGTTATTAATAATTTACTAATTCCTAAAAAGGCGTTTTCTCAATATATTCATCTAATAAACAATTTTCACCCCCGTTTTCCCCCGTCGCCTGTGCTGGCAGGGGTCTTACTTAGGATGAAATGCACTCATTGGATAAAAATAACGTGACCAAATAAAGGCTTAATTATCAAGTCAAAATTCAGCATTACCTTTGCATGAGTTATTACACATGCTGCACGAAATCTCAGTTAGGTGTACCTATTTTGTATGCGGAGAAGATGAACGGTAGGATGGACAAACTTGGTGATCTACAAAGAACAGGAGAGTGGGGACTGCCCATGGCAAAGGTGTCATTGCAGCAAAGTTCAAGCATAATTGGATTTAATTTACGTTTGGGGTTGAATTTAACATCAGGTTCACTGTCCAGTTTACCGTTGGACTTAAAGAAATTTTGAGTTACGTTTAGGGTTTAGGTTAGGGTTGACGTGGATAGTAGGGGTTCGGGCTAGGGTTACGCTGAAGATGAGCATGCAATCTGAAGTTTATGCTAGTTCAAGGATACAGGACTATTTACTCTTCATTAAGTTATGCACAAGCCCAGTTTAAGTACATTTATAGGGAATTCTTATTTCCGTGTTCGGCCTTGAGGCCCATAGCAGTGATCTTTACGTGAAAAACATAATGAAGTTATACCGCAGGTATACAAATAGATTGAATTTGTCATATCAAGTAGTTGGCATATCAATAGATGTCTCATGAGATTGACCTGTAGACAATCCAGAGTAAATTCCACTTTTAAAATCAGAACAGTTTGTCAGTTATTGCGTTTTTATCTTTGCTATTATTTGTATTTCTACTTACCAAGTGAACTTATTTTCTACGGATAAACTTATTTGAAAGGTCAATTTGACCAGCATATGCTTGCAGCAACCCTTGATCATGCCAGAAAATTTGCAAGGAAAATGAAAATTGTACAACTACACATGGTTAATAATTGTACTTTTATTACTAGTAATCGTTTTCACGCCGCCCGGATGGCGAGATCGGCGTGTAGAGGAGGGAAGGGGAGAAACTAGATTAGGTTGTGGGCATTGGACAAGGGTCAGGTACATGGTGTGATGATTACTGCCATTTGAACTGAGCGAAGGAGTTTCACTAGCGTGTGGGGACAATTTGCGACCACCATCTGGCGTCGGGGTCAGCTACGGAAGGAAGAGTGCCCGTGTCAACGTCTTTTGACAACACAGCACTGGATTCGCTAGCCTTATAGCCACTGCTTCGGTTGTTTCAAGTACCTTTCAGTGAAGGCCCTTTGATTTGTTCGCTGGTGTCTGACAGACAAACCGAAAGGCTTCATTAGTATAGACTTGACGATTCGTATCGACAAGATATGCGAGAACAGAGCCCAAGATTAACCTAGTTTCACCTTTACTTAATCAGGCCGTCTCTTTTTCAGAGGCCTCGTTGTCTGGTCAATGTATCCTGCTCCACAGGAGCAAGTGAAAGAGTAACTGCACATGGGTGTGCCCTTCAACGGGAGTTGATTTAAACCTCCCAATGGTAAGAAGCATCTTGACCTGCCCAAGGCCTACAAAGTCCTACGCCATACCGAAGTAAAGTACAAGACATGTTGAAACCTAAGTAAGTATTTGCAGGCAAAGCCGGCCCTGTGAAGGAACCACCGGAAGATGGAGCAGAGTTAACAACATCCTCTACCGTAGTAGACGAAATAGAACACCAACTTTCGTCACGCCAAGCCAAAATTCACACGCAGGGCCAAACGGCGAATGAAATTCGATCAACCCAAGACTAACACGTGCAGCCGCATTTTTAAATTTGCTGATCGATAAAGTCAGTATTCGCTTCGACAATGGACAGCCGGCCCAGCTGTCCAAAAGATCAGCAAACCTACAAAATTATTCAGGAGAGCAAAATATGAACGCTAAGTTACGTTCTTCGGCCAATGTATCCCACTCTACGGAAGCAGGTGAAGGAATAAACGCCTATGGATAGGACTTGGAACTGTAGTCGGTTTTTACTCCCATCCGTAGAAGGGGAGGGTTGGTAAAAGATATGTGTTAGATAAGCCGATGGTAAGGCACTACTAACTGCTAATATTAAGCGTCACTTTTCCAGTTCGCTTGCTGCGTCTACTAGAGAAGGCAGCCTTATGAATAAATCTTTCCATCTTTTTATTCTGCCGTCGCAACCAACGCCTTCGTGACATGCTCCTTGATATTCCGTAGGATGAAAGTTTCGGGTTAAGCATTTTAGTGGAGTGTTTACTATAGTTGCAGCAATTCTCCTTCCAGGATTTCAGGAGACCAGATGC
>JAYGXS010001698.1:0-12749 GCA_036362985.1 Ligula intestinalis | reverse complement strand
ACTACTACTACTACTACTACTACTACTACTACTACTACTACTACTACTTGTACTACAACTACTACTTCTACTACTTCTACTACTACTACTACTACTACTACTACTTCTACTACTACTGCTACTTATACTGCCAACGGTATCACTCCTCTCCACTCACATGGATAATGCATACTGGCAGGCTGACAAGGTTCACACGTAGTCTATATGATCAATCGCCTAGCAAAATGCAGATGCACGCGTAATCGACGACCTTCCTCCTATCAATCACCACTGACTACACGAAACATGCCAGCCACGGAAACTCAGGCAAGTCACAAACGTTCTTTCGACGTTGCTCACATAAGCCAGTTGCACGAACACCAGCTGTCGAAGCCCTAACGTTTGTACGTAGGTACGTCTCTATACCTACCTATCTTGCTTTTATTTTGTTCATCAACGTATTGCAGTCTAGGAACGGAAAACTGGTAGTGGATGATAGCGCCAGTGTGGGAACCCGTGAGTATTGACGCATCGCGCCATGGCTGTAGTTAGGCTGACTGCCGTCACCCTGTTTATTTATATCTCAGCGTCTGGCGCGACCCACCAAAACGCCGAGTCTCGCTGCGCCTACACCACGGGCTTACCTCGCGCGGTCCAACCAATACGTTTCTAGACTGCAGCGAGCGGTGAGTCCTACAATTTCTGCTCCCAGATCGTACACCGGACATAGCCCGCCTCGGGGATAGTGGTGAACTTCGGCAGTCAAGATTTAGTCCTAAATAATCTCCAATTTATCATGCAAATAATTCATTATTTTTACACCCGAAACTTCTCTCTCCTGTTTAAAGGAGGCAGACCTCCCAGTTCGCAGCTGTTAGGGTTAAACCTCAGTAGCCTTAACAGCAGGCGATACGTGTACTGTAGGGATAGAGCTTACAAAGTCTTTGCAGAAACAAGCTGCTCAATGTCACCTCAGTGCCTCTGCGCAAAGTAGCGTGATCACCTGGCTTCATCTTCCCATGCAGGAAAAGGCGCACAGATTGATAGACCAAAGGCAATGTATCAACCCGAACTGGAGGTGGACCTTGCGGGTACCTAGACAGGGAACGAGAGGCAGCCAGTCATGCGTGCAGATAGTTTGGCGCGTACGCAATCTTTACGGGCGAACGGGCCATTGGCCACGATAGTGCCGCTGACGACTCGTAAATGAAAAGGCACGCTGAATTAGATGCAACATACACCAACATCAAGAGAGCCTAATAAAGGCGTTAATCAAGAAGCCCTGCTATTAACCAACGATAACAAAACATCCAATATATTGCAGTATGTTTAAAATACTCATTGTTCCGTACACGTTTTTCAAACGTCTGACGACAACTTACTGTGCCCGAGGAGAAAATTTACAATGAAGATTGCTAAGGTTTCCCAACGAACTTTTGCCACCAACTGCCTCCTTCATACAGCCCAATCCTAACGCAAATAACAGCGAGTAAAAATTGGGTTTCGAGGTGTGCAAGTGGGTGAAGGTCAATCCGCCGATAAAATCAAAGTTCACAGTTCTGCCTCATTCTTGTCCGGTAGCGATGAGTAGCTCAACGTTGATGCTAATGTCACACCCTGCAGATGCTCAAGTGCTTAACGAAGACTGCTACTGTGTTTAAGAGATAGCCACGCATAATTTCAAAAAAGGAAGCTAATATTAGCGTACAACTGGAGCAAAAACCAGCTTACGGGATCAGTGAGGTGTTAAAAAAAACAAACAAGTTAACAAATACAAGAGTGTGTTGTTTTTCACATTTAGGACTTCGCTAAGAAAACAGTGCAATAGCCAATACAGTCGAGCGTTTAAGTCTCAGAATGTAAATGAGAAGCAGACGAGTCGATCGATGGAACAATATATTTATTTGCCTGCCATTTGGAGATACTTGGCGGATTCGTCACCAGAGACATACAGGCGAAAACAGCAGAATTTATTGGTATCAATTAATTTCGAGACAGCTCATCAGCTGCTTCTTGTCGTTGCATACGAATGTTAACGAAGGCACATACAGGAGTGGTGAATCTCACAAAATTGCTGGTAACACTTAGGAACCTAAGGCAGCTTAAAAATTAATCGATAATAGACGGGAACGTTAAGTCAACATATGGGGAGTAGTGGATGGGAGAAGTTAACGAAAAACACGTAGGAAATTAAATTAAATGGCCAATCACCAAGGCAGTGGAGGTTGACGACACGATCAAGCTGCTTACATAGGTCAGGTTTCTCCCACCGTATGTATGCAGCTTCTAAATAGCGCAGGATTTGGTTTGTTCGGGCCCGAAGAAGCACTCAAAACGCTGTTTTAACGTCAAGAGATTGACCGCTGTCTAATAGATGTTCGGTAATGGAGGACCTTGGTATTCTGCTTTCGTGCTTCAACAACTAATTGGGCAAGTGCTCAGCGGCCCTGGCTGCGAGGTGCCTTTGCGTGCGCCTAAGGTATTTGCATCCGCAATTACATGTGAATTCGTAAACACAATTGGAGATGGCATGCAATGGCAGAGCATCCTTAGCCCGTTTTAATGAAATACTTTTGGTAGAACTTAAGAAGACTAATTTTGCTGCGTTGTAGGTCCTTTCTATCGTACAGCGTAATCGTCGCTTGATTGTGTTGGAAATTTTATCACCTTTGAATGGTAAAGATATAATGATCGGCTTTTTTGGAGCTGACAGTTCCAGAAATGTTGGCCACAGGGGATTGCTGTACTTTTGAATAAAGCTTGCCGGGTAGCCACAGTTGAGTAGGGCTGAGTTAAGACTAGAAAGCTTTTCTGGTAGAGGCTCACTAAATCAAATGCTCCTTGCTCATTGAGAGAGGTTATGTACCAGATTAAGCTTCCACTGAATTGGCACAAGGCTCATGAAGTGTAGATATTGCCCTTTCCAGGTCTTTTTGTGTAAAACCGTGACCCTATGGAACCATCATCCTCTCTAAACAAGAGGACGTATAGAAAGGAAAGCTTGCTATGCTGTTCTGTTTCCATTGTAAATATAATTTTAGGATGGAAAGTGTTCATAAATTTGAGGAGGTCATCAGCCTATTCATTGGAATCAACAATTCAGAATATGTCATCCACATACCTTTTGTAAAAGATTGACTTGTTAAGTCTTTCAGAAGCTTTTTCTTCTAGATGACCCATAAAAGAAGAAAAAGAAAAAAGGTTCTTCAAGACTTACCAAAACTATTCCATTAAAACGGGCAAAGGATTCTCTGCCATTGCATGCCATCTCCAATTGTGTTTACGAATTCACATGTAATTGCGGATGCAAATACCTTAGGCGCACGCAAAGGCACCTCGCAGCCAGGTCCGCTGAGCACTTGCCCAATTCGCTGTTGAAGCACGAAAACAGAATACCATCTCCTCCATTATCGAACATCTATTAGACAGCGGTCAATCTCTTGACGTAAAAACAGCGTTTTGAGTGCTTCTTCGGGCCCGAACAAACCGGATCCTGCGCTATTTAGAAGCTACATACATACGGTGGGAGAAACCTGACCTATGCAAGCAGCTTGATCATGTCGTCAACCTCCACTGCCTTGGTGATTGGCCATTTAATTTAATTTCCTACGTGTTTTTCGTTAACTTATCCCATCCACTACTCCCCATATGTTGACTTAACGTTCCCGTCTATTATCGAGTAATTTTTAAGCTGACTCAGGTTCCTTGCTGTTACCAGTAATTCTGTGAGATTCACCTCTCCTGAATGTGCCTTCGCTAACATTCGTATGCAACGACAAGAAGCAGCTGATCAGCTGTCTCGAAATTTGTTGATATCAATGAATTCTGCCTGTGTTCAATTTGTACCGGGGAACATCACCTTCAAATGCTCAAAGAGCATTATTCGGTCGAATAGAGTCAGCACATAATTTTTCAGTATTGGAAGGGTGCAGAGCTTACTACAAACATACAACGACAGATAAATGTAAGTGAAAAGTAACGTATCTTACCGTGGCTGTGGGAACTTTTAATCACGACCTGGCCCCCGCTGGAAGCCTTCGACTTGTGTGCGATTCAAATTCCATCAGACACCGGACGATGAATGATAGACTCTAAAATAAACACTACGTTAAATTTTGAAGAGTTGCGCTCACATTGCGTCCTAGGAAGTATTTTTATTTATCTATCTCTGAAAGTACTTCAAGTGAACAGAACGCAAACGAGTTCGCCGACTTCGGGTTTTAGGGTGGAGATGGTCCGAGAAGGAGTATAATACCTGATTTTGCAAAACTACCGGCAAAAATAAATGTAGATTCATACGTTTGCTGTCATCGAACAGGATTACGTGCTAAATTTCCAAGGTCGATTCAAAGGATGCTTCTTGTACACACAATTTACGATAGAGAATGTAAAAATTAGCTGGCCTTCATTGACGTCCTCATCTGCCGCAAATATTGTGGTGGACTTATGGCATTTAAGTTAACAAAATTTTGAAGGGCGATGTATTGTCCTGTCCATCTTAAACAGTTGACTGGATTGTGCAGTATTGCAACTGCTGCGAAATACTTGCATGACGAAATTTAACTTCATAGTGTAGCGTCTATTATGCCAGGTTATATTGATCAACTGTTTGGATTTAATAATAAAAAAATAATTTGATGAAGTACCATGTATGTAAAGCGAGAACAACAGAGGAACAAGAAATGCTCCTTGATGGCCAACAATCATAATTGCGGTGGAGGGAGAGTTTGATGACCCTAAGAACTTTTGTTTAAAATTAGATAGATATGATCTGATAAAGTGTGTAAATGACTACGAAATCATATAGCCCCTAGTTCTGCAAGAAGCCACTTGTGAAGTACTTTATCGAATGCTGCCACAGATAAATGATCACAACGAAGATAAATAAGCATGGTCAGAAAAGGCATGAGCCATGTTTGACAACTTCGGTTCGGTAAAAACAATGATTTAATGCCGATAATATTATTGATTATGCAAAAATCTCCAAATTGTTGGGCAAATAGTTTCACTGAGATTTTAGCCAGAGAGGGGGTTTTATTAACACCGCAATAATTGTCAATATGCAAGCTGGAACCAAATTTTGAAAAGAGAATTTTAACATAAGATCTATATTAGTCCAGGAAAAAGCCATTCCCAAGTAATTTTAAAAATAATTTACTCAGTCCTAATTTTGATAAATGAGTCTTGAATATTTATCAGATTGAAACGTAGGCAAATTTTTAAGATGACCTATTTCTTTTTGAATAGTAGTGATTAAGAAATCAATGGTTGTGAGATTTAGATCACACAGCAGAGGAATTGAAGTAGTTGGGATTGCTTCAATTATAATGAGCATGACAAAATTGCTGCATTGTACAAATAAACAGATACCTGATTTTAATTTTCAAAGTTACGTGGGTGATTGTAGACATAACCAATTACCGTTTTTTGTTGTTCTTGAAGGTGACTGAGATCTAAATGTTACTGTATTTCAATGCAACTTTTTTGTCTTGGAATTTGCATGAATAGCTAAAGTTTAATTTTTCTATTAGCTATTGAAAACACTAGTGTTGATAAACATAAAAAAGTAACTTTCCTCGCCAACCAGAAAAAAATACAAAGGGTTTACTTCATGATAATAACATGGAGTTTGCCATAATTCTGCCTGTTTTCCATCGATTTACAAGCAAGCAGATGCGGCTGTGTACTGTGAAACTAAAATCCTATCGATACATCAAACTTAAGACAAAAACTAACCTTTACTGCCAATAGTAGCGGATATTCGAGTGCCAGGAAGCAGTTCAGATGACGAAGATGCAATCACTGGAACAAGGATTTATTTGTCTGTCGTTTCGGATTCCATCGGGAATCCTTTGTCATAGGTTATCGTGAACAGGTCTGAGGCATGCCTTTACCTTAATTGCACAGTATTGTAAATTATTTCATGCCTTTCATGAGGTCAACCGTGTCGTTTTAATTTTGCATAGGTCGGAGTCTACAGTTCTGCCCTGGGTGCCTATCTTAATTGTGGAGCAACTCTGACAGCGTCCCCATGTGTTCTGACGGCCACTCACAGTGTCGCTGGTGGCCTTCAATGCATATATGCCCCATTTCGGTGCTGTTCTCTTACCATGACGTAGCGGAAGAAGATACGGTGGTTACCAGTACATACATGTACTACAATCTGGTCCAGGATTCACCAACCCTGGCTTGTGTCGTCTGGCGAGCTAAGAACACTTCCACTTTTGTTCAAGGACGAAACAATTATGTTACTCACTAACTTTAAGTAACTAATAGATTACTGGCAAACGTTTGGACTGCGAGATACGCATATATCTGGGTCAGTACCCGTCGTCAGTTGCAGTTACCTGACTCCAGTATAGCCACAGAAACTGCCGCTACACTAGAGTTTCGAACCCTCCTATCCACTGAGCCACCGGGTCGACGTCTTTCCAGTTTTCGATCGGCATATGGTGGTTACTATCGCAGATTATAAGTACACGGCGCACATGCATCCCGCTCACAACGTGCGAGTGAAAGGTGTAATTCTGCGTCCATCCTTTAACTACCAATTTTCAAGCGCTTGCTTGTACATTGCCTTTCTGCAGCTGATTTCCTTTTAATAACTGACCTCCAACCACAACAGTGTTGACTTTCTTCAAAACCTGACTTATCACGTCCAGGCCTTTAGTTTTGCAGGACCTTTTGGCAAAGATGACATATGGATATTCTGAGAATGTAAAGAGAAACAGGGTTAATGCATATAGTAGAACCACTATATACCCAAAGGTATTTCATTTTGGTGAGACACGACCTTAAGCAGGGGGTAACAGTCATATAAGTATCTTAGGAGCCTCGTGTGGGCCACACATTGACCACTATCTCAGCCCTACAACATACAAATTTTGCTCCCAACCGTTTCAGAGTACGCCAGATACGTTCACTTTAAATAGATATTGAGTTGGTTAATAATAATGCGATCGGATTTTTGCCTTGTCAAGAATGGTCAAATGAAGCTACGTTTGTGGATTGCTGGTTGTTTGGTCAGTCTGCCAGTATATTTTATGAAAAATAAACTTACGACTTTAAAAACCCTATTTGTCTCACCTATTTCTAAAGAATTAGAAACAAAGGTAACACGTTTTCAGTGCAAAAAGTATAGACAATCATATCGCGCGTTGGTGTTACCTAGGTTAATGTGTCGCATATATCAGTTTGGGCATCTAAAATATGTATATCAAGTCGGTTAATACCATTTTTAAAGCGGCCAGGCTCTAATGTTTGTATCTACCGACGTTATCAGTGCACTTTCTGCAATGCATTTGTGAATGGAAATCATTCTTTGCATTCGTTTTCCTATACGTTCGAATAATATCGTTGATTTTGACAATATAGCTTTAGGACTCTTCAACTAGTACTGTTGCCGTCTACTCATTGATGCTGTGGTGCATTTTTTCTGAAAATTCGTACTTGGGATGCTGCAAGGATAAAGGGTAAAAATAAAAAAAATTCATACGCGCCTTCTTTGGATGGTAATAAGAAGTCAAAACACCTTAGTGCAGACAGCAGAGGCACTGGAGGTCATCAACCGGTGCCAAAGTTTTCGGTACAGTTACGTGAGTCATGGTGGTTTGGGACGCTGGTAAATGAGCGGTTAGTCAGGTAGGCATCTGGGAGGCTTCTGTATACTTGCTAAAACAAATCGATCACCCTACTGACTTGCCAAAGCATTACGCTTTCCATTACTGATAAGGCGACCTAAGGTGCACTCGGCAAAACTGAGGAGGCACTTGGCGGCGAAAGGGAAAACAACTACCTGTCTCCTGCCTCTGATTGCATTGTGCGTGCGTTTTTTTTATTTGTTCATGTCTATGACTGAACATACTTCCTCTATAGGGTTTTTGTGCTTTGTTGAAAGCCGCATTAGCGGGAAATTTGTTAAAGAAACACCTGCGTTATTTTCAAGTAAACGCTTTAGTTTAGTAAATATCCCAGTTAATAGGATTTAGTCGAAATACATTTCTCACAAATTGTAACAAATTCCGTAGTTAGTAGGTCAAAGCCTTAAGGTCTAATTAAACTCAGAATGTGTCAAGATCACATCTGATTTATGCGATGCATTTCGCTACACCGCCGGCTATGTCACAACTAAATACGTCTCTCAGGACCCGATGGCTTTTCGTAACTGTCTTCTGTAGTCGTTCTGCATATGGCTGATGGAGTTATTATCCATCTGTATAGTAAATGTTTATACTCTCATGAGGAAAGTTAAACAAAATGATTTATGCTATTAATGTCCGTAAGCGTGGAAAAACGAAGTGGCCAAATTAACTAACTTGCAGCCAATCTCTTGTCATGATCAAGGTGCTTCCAATAATTGCGTTGCATCAGCGTGCGTAACTTTTTCAAAATGCAAAAAGTCTGCATGTGGCCAGTCATTGTTTTGATTTACGCAAGAATACTGGTTTATTCAATATGACCTTTGTCAGGTTTGGAAATAACTATTTCCTTGTGCCGTTTTAATGCGGACAAAGCAATTTTATGTTCTTTAGTTATGGGATAGCTTTGTGTTATTGGAGCTCTACGGTATTGGTGAGCGATGTCCACGAATTTTGCTTTCATCCAACCTAAATCATCATTGGATCTAGGTTTAAAGTCCGTCAGTTGGAAGTACAAGTCCTCAAATTGTGCCTAAACTTCTACTGGGTAAATTCTTTGTTAAGGTAAACAAAAGTCAAGTCCTAATGATAGGGCCTCGGTTTGCAACTTTTTGAGTTAAATGTCCAAAAGATTCAGGATAAATTCATCAGGGTTTCGAGGGAAGATATCCTCAGTAGGCTTATTACAAATTGACCCGACTAATTTCCTTCGGAATGTTTCTCTGGTCTTCTTTTGTATTATCTATGAATGCTTGATAAAAAAAAGACCATAAATAGAATCATACCTTGTCCAAAATATGTTTCGTCTGGTAGAAAAAGGATTTGTTGTAATCCACTCACTGAATAGAGTCTTCAATTTTTGATAGTGTAAGACGGTCCAAGTCTTTAAAAGTTGGTCATAAATTTCCTCGTAGAAGCACTTTGTAAAACTCAGAAGCATATAACTTGTTATTCAAACAGTTCTGTAAAAATTCAATTCGTGTATTTTCCTTCGTTATTCGGCATCTTAACCACAAAAGTCTTTCCAAAGACTTTATGATATCCAAAGTGAGTTGCTGTTTCAGAAATTTAAAGCAACGTTTCCCTGGTGCAAATATACATATGGCAATAGCAGCAAAATGATTTATTGGATCCACATCATTTTGAAAGAGCTCGTCAGTTGCCGCCTCTCATTACTTAACGTGAGTCACAAAAGAGAAGATACACAATGAATTTATACAGAAAAATCGATATAAACACAAGGTCATAAGGAGTGGCCAAGTGGCTAATCAAAACCTGAGAAGTTCAAACGCTATGGTCAGCAAAAATAACAGGAAAAAACACCTGAGGTAAAAAATTAGGATAAAAAATGTATAAACAGGGAGCCAATTTTACCAAGGCAAAGTAAGGTTCACTACATGCTCCAACTGTTTACATAGGTCAGGTTTGACCCACCGTATGTAAACTGCCTACAGGTAGCGTAAAGTGTGAGTTGTTCGTGCTCGAACAAGAACTCGGAAGGACGTTTTGGGGTCAACAAAATGGCCTGAGTCTAACAGTTCTTCAGTAATTTATGACCGGGGAATTCTGTTTTCTTGTTTCCTTAGCCATCTAGGTAAATGTTCGTTAGCTCTGGGGGCCAATTGCCTCTTCAATTGCCCTATGTACTTGCCATTGAAAGGACGTACTATGCTGCTGATCTGATAATTTGCAATCTGACAAAGCCTTTACCTGTTCCTCATGCGAAGGATACCATGCGTTTCACGCCACTTTAAACTGCATTTATGAATTTACATGTACTTGCGGATGCAAGTACATAGGGCGAACGCAGAGGCAATTGCCCACCAGAGCTAAGGAACATTTACCTAGCTGGCTAATGAAACAAGAAAACAGAATTACTCGGTCATCATTTACTGAACATATGTTAGACTCGGGCCATTCTGTTGACCCCAAAACGTCCTTCCGAGTACTTGTTCGAGCACGAACAACTCACACTTTACGCTACCTGGAGGCAGTTTACATACGGTGGGTCAAACCTGACCTATGTAAACAGTTGGAGCATGTAGTGAACCTAACTTTGCCTTGGTAACATTGGCTCCCTGTTTATAAATTTTTCCTCCTAAGTTGTTACCCCAGGTGTTTTTTTCCTGTTATTTTTCTGACCATAGCGTTTGATTTTCTCATGTTGTTGATAAGCCACTTGGCCACTCCTTATGACCGTGTGTTTAAATTGATTTTTCTGTATAAATTCCTTGTGTATCTTATATTTGTGACTCAGGTTAAGTAATGAGTTGCGGCAACTGACGGGCTCTTTCGAAATGATATGGATCTAATAAATCATTTTGCTGCTATTGCAATATTCAGATGAAAAAAAACGTGATGTCACCTCAATGTGGTTAGTCCTTTATCAGCATCAGCATCATGCCCCAAAGAATGCATACTCACGTATGTGCTTCGTTTGACGGAGAAATACAACCAGTCTACAGTCGTCTGGCAGACAAAACAGGTTGTCAAAATGTAATGCAACCTTAAAATGAGAAATTTGCAAATTTGGCTGCGTGCATTGACACAAGTTGTACATATAACGACCCCATATTTGTCGGTTTCAAAGCTTAGAAAATTGCAATCTCTGCGAAAATGTGCGGTGAATTTAATGCACTAGGCTAAGCATGGATGGCTGGCGACATTGATGACGAGATCATAGTCTCCTCGTTGCCCACTTTTCTAGGAATTATCGAGGTAGCGTATTTAAAAGGGAGGTCCAGCATTGTCCTGCATTGGTTGCAGTCAACCTTCTGCACTGCGCCATGCAATTTCGCGAAAAACAACCGTTTTGGAGGAAGATCTGCCCAATTCTTATAGATGACTTACTGAACAGGATATGTTTCATACTGTGTCTTGCTTAACCGTTTCCGCTTTTATTTGTACAAAGGTTCGGCTTTCACATTTTCATACTTCCCAGTTGCAGTTTGTCGTTGCTGCTCAATAAGTGAATCCCTATCTCAGGATATGTAGGCGATTCAATAAAAACCTTAATTTTGCCTGAAGTCAGCATACGCGGCGTGTCCCTAAATTATTTTAGCAGTAAAATAATAACCATTATAAAAAAACAAGGTATTCCTTGGTGGAATTATTACAATTTAATAGCATAAGAATATTTGAGCTACAAAAAATTCATATTGATGAAATGATAGATAGATAGATAGGGAACTATATTTTGATGATAATATCGAACTTTTCAGCAAAAAAGTGGCTCCATTCACGGAGAGCAAAAATAAGATCAATTATGGGGTCCAAAAAGCTCAAGAGTAAACGGTCAAAGATTACAAAATGCTCAAAGTAAGAAGTCGACACGGTTACCACATCTGTTATGGAGACAGGTCTGCCTTCAGCTTCTCAATTTCCATTTCTTCACACGTGAGGAATCGTAGTAAGAATGGGAGTACCGAGTACTTGTAGGCCGATGTACAGCAGGTCATATGACGGAAGCTTCGGCGCATGGTACGAGAAGATTTCGCAGCTATTAATTCAGAGTTGAGAGGGTGAGCAACCTCACTTAGAATACGGTCCACAAAATTCTTGACCGATTTAAAATGTCGCTGTATGATGAGGTCAGCTAAAAAAGCATAGGAATAACCGGCAGCTGAAGAGAGCATGCGGAAATTACGCTTAATAATAAGCAAGTCTTTCTTGAGTAGTGCTGGAAAAGTAACTGGAGAGCAATAAAAAATAAGAGGGAGGATACAGGCATCTATAAAACGCCAGATGAGAGCTTGTGGGGTGCGATATGAACGCAAGCGGCGGACATAAAACAAAAGTTTGCGGATTTTTATAAAAAGGTCTTCAATTTGAAGAGTAAATGAGAGGTTGGAAGCAAGTGTTACACCAAGGTATCGGAAGGAGGATACATTGTTGGGCAGAAAGTCAATGGTTTCAGGGCTGGTAGGGGGTCGCAGCCGAAAAATGCACTGGACTGACTTCCGCTTATTAAGTAAAAGGCCATATTCTGACGACCATGCTGTGACATGGTCCAGTCCATCCTTCAGTGTTTGGAGATGGGTCTGGCTTTTGAGAGGATGGCCGACAACCATATCATCAGCGTATTTGGCAAACAAACATGCGTTTGGAGATCGTAGGTCATCAGTATGGAGAGAAAAAATATGAGGGGATAATATAGACCCCTGCAGAACTCCACAATTGTTGGGAAGGACCGTGGATTTTCGCTTCCCGGTCTGAACGAATTGGGTGCGGGAAGAAAAATAGTCCCTTAGCCATGAGACAACCCAGCCAGGAAAGCCACATGCAGAGGTTTCACTAAGAAGAAGATGGCGCGGGATCGTGTTGAAGGCTGAGGAATAGTCAAGAAAAGCACACGCGTAAGCACGGCATCCCTTATCCAAGTCCCTCAGAGCAGCGTGGACTACTAAAGCAACTGCATCTAGTGTACTACGCCTCGCCTTATACGCAAACTGCAAGGGATCAGAAAAATTGGATGAAAACGGCTTAATGATGTCCAAAGCGACTCGTTCTGTAAGTTTGAGGAGTGCAGAAGAGCAGGCGATTGGGCGAAAGGATTTGGGACCCGTTGAAGTGGGTTTTTTCGGGGTAGGAGTGATTTTGACCGAACGCCAACCGTCAGGAATCTTGGACTCC
>JAYGXS010001697.1:0-12750 GCA_036362985.1 Ligula intestinalis | reverse complement strand
AAACAAGTGCATTATTTCCTTGGTTGCAAGGACGGCTGACGGGAATGGCTAGATAAATATGAATATATATTAAATATATTCATATAAATTATACATTAAATGAAAAATAAGATATATGACTGCTTTTAATTTCCTCTTTCTGTGTAATACGTATTGGAAAATAGCAGATAAAGCACTTTTTTTGTAACGTTATCGGATGCTTTCAATTTTCAACCGCTCACATTGTTCATCAGAGAGTAACAGTTTATTGAAGTGAAAAACATACGATAAATTCTTAATTTCATTTAGCAAAGTTAGAAATTATACGAAATACAGCCGCAAATCTTTGCGGCTTTGGCCGTTATTATATCGGTGTGAGGAGAAACATCTAATATATTGGTGTAGCTTTAACCAGGTTCCGTGATGTTGGAACAGTCAGTCATTGGACAAACATAAAAATAAACATGTTGTTGCAGCTTTCAAGACACAAACCAAACATATATGCACACAGAAGATACAAACCCAAACTGTCATGTTGAGATTTACGCTGTAATGGCGTTCAACTCAAAATGAATGTGTTATAAGCGCTCGCGTCTGTAGGTTTAGCGAAGGAGTTTTCACATTTCTGATCATCCGCAAAAGTATAAGGTTGAAAATGTTTGATACCCAATGTAAAGTGAGAACAACAGAGGACGTAGCACTGAAGCCTGAAAGGCAGCACGCGTAAATGCGGTAGCAGAAGAACTTGATGACTCCAGTTAGACCTTTGATTCGATTATGACGACATAGATGGAAAATCTGCTTCCCAAGAAGTATAATTCGGTAAAAGACGTTCTTTGGAATAAAAGTACTTTGATGTGTGAATTTTTGAATCTGGTTTTCCAGTTCGTCTTCAGACAGCATAAGAGTTATGCAAAAAACAGCTTATTCAACACGATGACTAACAGAAGATTCTGCAGCGATCAAATATATTAGCAAATAATCGTTGGTCGCATTTAATTACGCGGCTTAGGGGGGGAATAGTTGTCAACCGAATGCAATTATGCGGCCAGCGGAAGAGGGGGGAAAGGTAGGGAAAGGGGCGAAGTTAAGGCGCGTAATTGTCCCATGCATTGACTCCTGTCGTCCGTGGTCGTTGTTTTTGCTTCCATCTGGTTTTCAGGGATTTTGTAATCCATATCCAAATTTATATGCCTGTTTATGCATGCCTCGTCTGGGTGCATTGCCTCCAGGAATTCGCGGCTTTGTCTAGTTGGTCAGGTGTCAACAATTTGGGTTTCATTCTATGAAAAGTCATGTCCTTTTTCCATCCCTCTAGATTTAGAAAGAACCTGCACAACATAACTTCTCCAACTTTACTTTAGAGAGGTACCCGTAAAAGTCCTGCTAGAACTTATTGAACTGTGCCTAGAAACACATTTTTCCTTTGTTGGAAAAAAATACAGGCCAGAAAAAGTGCCCTTATGGGATCACCGATATCCGGTTTTTTTGGCACAAGCGGTAATGCAGAAATTACAATAAAGAGCTCTTCCTGCAGTAAATCCAAGATTGTGGCTACGATACGCGGACGACACACTTGTCACCGCAAAAAGAGACCAAGTAGAATCGCTTCATCAAAACCTCAGGTCCACCTTCCCAGGAATGCAGTTCACCTTTGAAAAACGGGCAACTCTCATTTTTGGATGTCCTTAAACATAGAAAGGCCAATGGGACACTCCATATGTCAGTTTATCGTAAAGATACATATTCCGAAGTACTCTTAAATTTTAGGAGCACCCATCCAATATCCCACAAACGCAGTTCCATCGACAGCTTGCTCAGTCGACTAAAAACACATTGTATGGATGAAGAGTCATTCCAAGCAGAAACTATTCGCCCAAAATGGGTATCTCCTAGATTTCTTTCGTCGATGCATACGACAAAAACAGTCCAAAGAAAGCGCCAGAACTGCGAGCACCAAAGCGCCAAAACAAATAAACTGGCGAACACTCTTATATGTAAAGAATGTATCTGAGCTCCTCGAAAGTCAGCTACAAAAGAACCAAATTCAGATTGCTCACAAACCGGTAACTACCCTGCGTACTCACCTTGTACACGTCGAGGACAGGGTCAACCATTTTCACAGAAATGAAGTAATCTACAAAACCATGTTCCGATTGTGATGCAGTCTATTGCGGTCAAACTGGGGAAATCCTAGCTACCCGCGTCCGATAACACCAGTCAAACATTAGGAACAAATACCAAAAATCAGAAGTTTTCATGCACACACTGGAAACAGGACATGACTTTGCAGTGAAGGAATTCCAAATGGTTGACACCTGCCCAACTAGACAAAGCCGTGAATACCTGGTGGCATGCACTCAGACGAGGCATGCATAAACAGGCATATCAATTTGGATATTAATTACAAATCCCGCAAAACCAGATGGAAGCAAAAACAACGACCACGGACGACAGGAGTCAATGCGGGTGACAAGTATTCGCCTTAACTTCGCCTCTTTCTCTACCTTCCCCCTTCCAACATCCGCTGACCGCATAATTGCTTTCGGTTGACAACTATTCACCCATCGGCCGACGATTAATTGCTAACATATGTAATCTCTGCAGAATCTTCTGTTTACCGAATAGCTCAATGATGTTCTTAAAGCCTTTCAGGTACTTTGACAATTGCTAGCACAGATAAATGATCTTTGCGAAAAAGACTTCAGGAGGCATAAAAAAGGCACGTGTCATGTCTAACAAAATCGGCCGCTAGGAGTTGAGAACTATTTGATTCTACAAATATCTGCAAATTATTTGACCATACCTTTTTCAAATATTTTAACCGGAGAGCGCATTTTATGAATTCTGCGAAAACTATGAATATCACAGCAGGAACCATATATAAAAACGGGAACTATACTAAGAGTTTTCCAGTAGACCGGAAAAAATACGCTGTTCTAAAATATTTCTCAAAAACAACTTTATTACGTAAGGGTGTATTATCTGTCAATTATATAGCAGGTGACTATCGCAGGCTTTTGGCTTCAACCTTATGCAAATTTGTACGGTGACACATTTCCTTTTGAAAACAACTGGGTTAAAAATTAATAGTAGTGAGATTTGGATCAAAAAGCAGAGAAACTGCAGGAGTAGAACTAATTATGGTGGTAAAAAAACTTGGTGAAAAAGAAATTTACAATGCTACTTTGCCCAAATCCTTAGTATCAAAACAACTACTGCTATCGAGACAGGGCGCAATGAATTGCTGAAGCGTCGCAGATAACCAGAGATGCCAAAATTAAGCAACATATGTGGAAGAATTTGCATAACGTTATGTTCGGGTCTCCTTACGCCTATATAGTGCAAGCCTTATTTTAAGTGCTTTTTCAAATATCTGCGCTAGCATTAAATAAACTTACAAATAACTGTAAGAAGAATCATCAAGTTAATTTAGTAATTAAAGCGAATGTTCACATTCCAGGAAACTGTATATTCTGAGAAGAAGAGGGATGATCGAAAACTAGAATCATAATTTTATTAGCCTGAGCGTTCGGCCTCCTGCAGGAGCCCATCGTCAGACAATGGGACAACAGCAGAAAATAAGGTAGCTGGTTCTGGCGTTGGCACAAATTGTTAATTGTTAATTATACTGTGGAGAAAAGGTAGCAAAGTAGAAGAAGCTGCATTTGATTAAATTTCTTAGCGGGATTATAGCCTGAATGCTGTAATGATATGCTTTGCCAAATTACAATGCTTATCAAATCATTTATTAATGCATGGTCTACGTTAGAAAAGTCAAGGTAATTGCATTTTAAACACGGACCTTTGGTAAATACGTGCGTAGGTTGGACTCAATTTGTAAAACACTTAATATAATACGTTTTCGTTTCTAGTCACTGAACTGACTAGTTAAGACATGGTGCAAAAGTTGACAGTTTCGGCAAGTTATTGAAGGTTTTGGCTTGTTGCTCATTTTAACATCAGCTTTGGTATCTGCAACATTTCCTTACATTTACCAGAGCTGCCTTTCATTGCCTGTGTTAGGTGGGAGGTTATAGACACAACCAACTGCCACTTCATCATTATGCTGGAACATGACAGAAGTATGAAGGTAACTGTATTTCAAAACAAACCTTGTTTGAAATCTGCATGCATGCTCTTCCATGATAATCACATCGAATTTCACGCTACGCCATTAATCTACGCTGCTGTGCCCACGCTGCTGTGCTTAATATATTATGTTACAAATCTTAAATCCATTGAATATATCAAATGTTTGGCCAAACAAAGGCTTAACTACACACTAATACAACTTCCCGCATGCCTTTTTACGAGATCAAACGTGTCGTTTTAATGTTTCATAGGTTGACGTCTACAGTTCTGCCCTCGGTTCCTTTCTCAATTGTGGGGGAACACTGATTGCGTCCAAATGGATACTGACGGCGGCTCACAGCATCGTTGGTTCCCTTAAGTGCAAATATGCCCCCTATGGTCAGCTCTTCTCGTATAATGATGTAACGGGAGAGCATATGGCGTTTATGGTTGATGATCATAAGTACACAGCGCGCAAGCGTCCAGCCTTCAGCGTGGAAGTGAAAGGCGTAATAATGCATCCCTCCTTTACCTACCAGCCTTCCAGCGCCGGCTTTGACATAGCCCTTCTGCAGCTGAAACGCCCAGTCAAGCCATGTACGTCTGAGCACATCATTTTCGTGGAAACTAATTAAAGAGCATTAAAGCATTCCTCGATTTCATATCTGCCTAAGCTTTTATGTGCCGCCGTACGTAAAAAGTTTACGAAAATGAGCTTTGTCTCACGCAGTGCATACTACCGTTCGCTTTTATCATGCCTGACGTAAGAAGTAGAAGATAGGACAATTTCGGTGCCCAAGTTATATTTAGGCTGACGTTTCCAAAACATTCTCGTTTTCATCTACATAGAACTCTAGCTATTTTTTTTGCCCATTTTAAATGAATTTATGTCACCACTACCCTTCCCTGATGGCTGAGCCTGATGCACGCGTATCGATTCATTGTAATGACGGCTTGGTGACGGGAAGATGTGTCATGCCTTTAGATTGTCCTATGAACATTTGCAGGGTTTTCGCTTCACTTTGCCAGCAGTCGGCCACGCACAGTCCTTCACTAGATCTTTTGTTCCGTTCTGAACGTACGTTGGTCTCGTGCGGAAGGCATGGTGAGCGAGATGAAGTTCTATGGGCAAAATAATTAATAAGAAATAACAGAATAGAATTCATACAGAAAAATATATCCAAAACCAACAAGGTCACTTGACTTAGCCAAGGGGCAATCAAGAAGGTAGGAAATTCAAACATTTTGCGCAGCAAAAACGTTGTAAAACATTGTAGGCAAAAAACTTATCAGGCAAATGGTGCAAAGGGGGTGTGGAAAGATATAGCCGGTGCTACTGCGGCATGGTTTGGTGCACCACATGCTCCAGCTATTTACATAGGTCAGTTTTAAAACGCATTTTGTATGCTGTTTACAGGAAGCGTAAGATACGAGCTGGTCGTGTCTGAACAAGTACTCGGAAGGATGCTTGACGGTCAACAGAAGGACTAGTATCCAATATGTGTTCCGTAATGGAAGAACGAGGAGTTCTGTTCTGCTGTTTTAAAAGCCAACTTGGCAAGTGCTCCTTAGCTCTGGTTGCCAACTGCCTTTGTATTTGCCCTATGCATTTGCATTCACAAGTGCATGTAAATTCATAAGCACATTTTGAAGTGGCGTACAATGGCAAGGTGTCCTTCTCAATTGGAATCGGAAGGTTCTTTGTCGAGTAACAGAATGTGAGCTCTGCAGCAAAGTAGGTCCTTTCAATAGTGTTACGTAAGCGTCTCATTATTGTGGTTAAGATGTTGTCACCCTTGAAGGGCAAAATATGAAAACAGGCTTTTTTAAACGTACTGCTCCATAAACTTTTGCCATATGGGTTTGTATACTTGTCGATAAACTGAGCTGGATAACCACGCTTGAGTAGAGTTTCATTAAGGCCTGCAATTTCTGCATTCAATCTATCCTTTGAGCAGATCTTGTTAGTCATCTGGAAGAAGGTACACATTAAGAACCGTTTCCATTATTTGGGGACAAATCAAAGATAATGTAAATACTACCCCTTCCATATATTGTTATGGAAAACTTTACGATTCCAATTGCGACGGCCGCCTTGCCATTGTACGTCACATCAAAATGCGCTTATGAATTTACATGCACTTGTGGATGCAAGTTCATAGGGCAAACACAAACGCAGTTGGCAACCAGAGCTAAGGAGCGCTTGCCGAGAGCGATTTTAAAAACGAGAACAGAACTCCTCATTCTTCCATTACGAACACATATTGGATACGGGTCCTTCTGTTGACCCTAAAGCATCCTTCCAGGTACTTGTTCGGGCACGAACTCAGTTGATGAAATGCACACGTCTTGTGTAGTTAAATGTACGCGTTCATCAGACTGGAGTGTCCCATTGGCAACTTGCTGCTTCTGATAGGAGAGCACACCATTTTCAGGCCGAACGTGCATGGTCAATTAAGTGTTTCATTTCTTATGCATTCACATATCCGTCAGAAAATTCTCCTTTTTAAGATTTAATGAATGCGAAGTCTACAGTTGACGCTAGTTTCATATAATGCATAATTCAGTATATATATGGGAGACAGACAGAGCTTTTGAAAACCTTATGCAAAGATATATTCTGTCAGATCATGCATGTCGTTCAAAGCCATTACCTAAATTGATGTTGTCTTCCAAATGTCTGACCAGCAAGTAAATTACGATCAAGCCTTCTTTTAAATGTTTCGAAGCTTACAGCAAGAATAAATGACGAAATAAGTTTATTTCAATCTTCACTGACCCGGTGGGAGAAGAAATTAGTCTGCACTTCTAGTTTAGCATGGTGTTTCTTCAGTTTGTACGGATGACCGTGTAGATGTATCGTTTGTGCTTATTTAAAAATGTCGGCCATCTGAAGAGCACAGTCTACTCCCCCGACAAGTTTAGATCTTTAGATCGTCAGCTAGCATAAACTTCTAACAGGTGACGCAGTCAAGACAGAAGTTAACATATACCAGAAGTAAGATGGAATCCAGAACGCTTCCCTACGGAACCTCACAGTGGATGGTTTCCCATTCTGTTGTTGTGTCTCCAATGCAAACACGCTGGCGCCTGCCTATTAGGAAGTCAGTATCAGTATCAGTATATTGAGGGATATGTAGGAAAAAATAATTTGAGTGCCTTATTTGTACATATGTGCAAGGGTAGCAAAAAATTGTTTCTCAGACTGTTCGCGAGGCCAGTTGTCCTGTTTCCTAAGATGAAAATAGGAGCAGACAGTGAAAGAACTCCTCAGGGATTTGTAGGAGAAAAACTGTCGCTCTTGTGGGGGTAATGCGTGGGATGTAGGAGAAAAAAAGGGGTTCAAACGGGGGGCATTGCAAAGGTTCCCAGGTGCATCACCGTGTGGAAGCCAAGTCTAGATTCTTCCTTGCTGTTTGCTGAGTCCGCCAACGGAACTGGAAAAACAGAGGCATCCGTCCAGATCGTTGACTGTCCGCTTTGGGTCGAACCAAGGGTTCCTGTCAGGTCTGGTTGATAAGATCGCTAGCGGGGTAATCACGGTACGCAGATAGCTAAGTAGGGTAGACCGCCGAGACCTTCGCATGAGGCTATGCGTGGAAGGGCGTTATAAACAGCAAACGTGAATGAATATAAAAAAAAACTATTACTACTGACAAATTGAAAGAAGTATTACTATTACTGTAAACTCTCAGTTCTGATCCATCATGCACTGCCATATCGATCCAGTTTTCGCTTAAAATCCCCTAGCGCTTCCGACATAACGACGTCCTGAGGAAGCGAATTTAACGCTCCGACCACCCTTTTTGAGAAGAAGTGTTTCCGAGCGTCCAGCCTGGCACCTGTCACCTTTAATTTGAGAGGATGACCACTCAGATTCGTGGTCGTTGCTATTTCGAAAAAAATCCCCTGATATAAGACAGCAGTCTTAAAGACGTAATACGTGGAATGCTAGTATCAGGTCCACCCGAAGCTGCCTGTACGGCAATGGGAAGTGGTTGAGATACGACAGCCGTGTTTCATAAGGCTGCTACCCCTGCCCCATAACAAGTTTGGTTGCGCCTCATTGTACCTTTTCAGGGTGTTGATATCCTTTCTGGTCCATGGTCGCCAAGCTTGGATAGCGGATTCTAGGTGTGGTCGTGCGAAGGTTCCGAAGACTTTTGTGAAGCAATATTCAATAAAGGTAAAAAAGCTTCTCGGATGAGGTATAGGATCAACATCGCGGACTTGGCTACCTTTGTGCAATGTAGGGATGGTTTAAGCGATGGCGTCATCCAGACTCCCAAGTCTTTCTAGGCATTTACTTCCCTCAATGGTATTTCATTAAGTCGGTAAGCAGTGCCGTTTAAAGAACCAGATTTGCTGACTCGAATGGTGGTGCACTTGCTCTCATTGAACGGTAAGAGCCAGTCCGCGGACCATTTTTGAAGTCTTTTTTTAAATTTTCGTGTATCTGCATTTCGTCAGTAACAGTTCAAATTACGCTCCAAAATTTTATATCATCGGCAAACATGGCGATACCGCAATCCAGTACGCGGACGCAGTCGTTGATGTAGATAACAAACTAGATAGGGCAGAGAACGGAGCCTTGAAGAACACCACTCTCAACCTCAACCTTGGCTTACTGTCACTGATGTGAGCAGTTTGCCAGCAACCGATTAGGAAGCTTTTTATCCACGCAAGGAGCCTACCACTTACTCCTATGCGGCTGAGTTTATAAACGAGGCGATGGTGCGGCACACTATCAAAAGCCTTTTTGAAGTCAATATAGACAGCGTGCACTAAGTTTCCACTATCAACTGCCTTAGTCTACCGTTCCAAACAGAAGAGCAAGGTTGAAACGCAGGACCTACCTCTGCGAAAATTACGCTGTGCATCCGATAGCAGATGAGTTTGTTAAAGAAACGGCATAAGTTGTTGCTTGATAATTTTTTCCATGATTTTGCAACAGATTGCAGTAACGCTGACCAGACAGTAGTTATTTGCTGAGACCCGGCTTCCCCTTGTATAGCGGTGTAATCCTCGCGGATTTCCAATCTACTGGTAGGCATCCGAATTCGAAAAAATGTTTGGAAGAGCATAGAAAGTGGTTGGGCCAACTCATTGGCGAGCTCCTTCAAAATCTTGGCTGCTACGTCGTCGGGACTTGGTGACTTAGATTCCTTTAACCTTAAGAGTTCCTTATGCACAACATCCTCGGGGAATTGGACAGTCTCAACTATTGTATCCGCATCGGTGTCGTCGGTGGGGTGATCGTATGCCATTTCCTTTGTTAAGACTGACCGGAAAAAATTCGAAAGATAATCAGCTTTTGCTTCATCATCTATCAAGTCTCTTCCCTCAGCGGTCCTCAGCAGTGGTATCGGATCTTTCTTTTTTGTTACTCTGCCTGAGGTAACTGTAAAACAGTTTGTGGTTCACTGTGGCCCAGTTTAGCAATTATGCTTTGAAATCCCGTCTTGTTTTGAGAATAAGACCCTTGTCCCGGTTTGTCTTAGTTTTCTAGGCACCGACAGATGCAGGAGTCCTGTCTGCAAGCATTTTTTTCCCACAGCTTCCGCTTTTTGTTAACTTCTATTTTTTAGGCCTGCGTAAGCCATCGCGGTCTAGTGGTCACCTTTTTTTGCGAAATTGGACAGTTGTTGTCGATGACTCTATGCATTGTGTTTCGGACCGCTTCCCAGTCCGCAGTTGTTTCCAGAAAATAGAGGTTCCTATTGGGCGCGCGTGAGTTCGGTCATTTTTCGATCGAAATCGCCTCGCCAAATATTTATTCTGGCTGTTGAGAGTCTCTCCGGTACTGAGAATAACGAGTACTTCCATAGCAGTACAACATGGTGGCTTTTATCTAGTGGTGGCAGACATGACACTTCGTCGATGCTGTCTTGCGATTTCGTGAGAACGAGGTCCAGACAGTTGGACTGTTGGCCATCGCGCATCGTCGTGGGAAAAATGACGCGTTGCGTGAGAACTAACTTAAGATTCATGCTCAGAAGGCAGCTGTCGAACGTTAGATCGGAGCTATGTGCGCAGGCCGCACCCGTCGATGTGAGGCACGTTAAAGCCCCCAAAATCAGGATGTTCTATCGTGCAGTTATCTTTTCCAGCTCGTTTAACAAGGAGGCATCTACTACGGGCTCTTTCTTTCGGAGGTCGGTAGAGTGACAGGATATCGAGGATGGGTGCACCTGGTACATTAATGGACAGCCAGATGGCCTCGGAAGTACACGCCCGTTTATCCGTTTTGTCTAAAACTCTGACTCCATTTTTCACGTATGTTGCTACGCCACCGCCTTGACGACCTTCTCTGTCTTTTCTTGACAGCTGATAGCCAGACATGGATACCTTGCCGTCAGCTACCTGTTCAGACAGCCAAGTTTCCGTTATTGAAACTATATCTGGTGATAATTCAAAGGCATGAATCTTCAGCTCATCAAGCTTTGAAAGCATACTCTGTGCATTTGTGTACATGAAAGTTAACTTTCTGTTTGTTCGAGAATTGGTTATAGTCAGGCTCTCCCCGGTCCTTGCCAGGTCGACTGTGCGGTCATCTGCGGAGGACCTTTCCCTGGGGAGAACAGTGGACGCTAGGCCACTTGGTTGTTGTCAATAACCAAATGTTTTCCCCCTCGTTCTGCTTCTGTATTTTTTCGATTGGGCTCAATCCTCCCACTACTGAGCCGACTGAGTGGTTATCCAAAACGGACATATCCAAGGTGAGAACAATGGACAATGGATCACTTGGTTGTTGTAAATAACCAAGTTTTGTTCGCCCTTGCTGAACCGCACCCTGTTTTCGGAAACAATTTGACCACGTTTGTTCTGTTCTGCAGCTGAGAACTCCTGCTTAACAAAAAACTTCCTTGTCAGAGTCTTTTATTTTAAAACGCCCAGATATAATTTGAGTAGGTTTCCACTCACACCCATTTTATGCATCTTTCATATTAATCGTCTGTGTGGAACCTTTTCGAATGACTTGCTGACCGACAAACCAATTTCTAAACATTTAATATGCCTAGCCAAAGATGTTAGCAGGTTTGTAAGACAAGAGCGGCCACTTCAGAATCCCTGTTTCGCTGTTCTTAGCAAGTTGTTATCATCCATATGTCTTTTTACTTCCGTTTTGATTGGTTTCTTCATAAGTGTGCAACAAGTGCCTGTCGCCATAGGCTGAACCTCTCATTTGCGCACTCACATTCGTCTAATTTCGTCTTTTCAAGTTCAGTAGATGAACTGGCTGTGACGAGGCCCGCTCTTTTGTTAAGTCCGGATGTTGGTGCGGCTTCGAGTGTGTCCAACGCGGACTGATTTATGTCGGACCTGTGTTCACGTTTAGGACTGCGTTCGTTGTACAGATTTCGGAATTTTGTTAAGCTGTGGTGTACGCCACTCAACGGTTGATTGAGGTTATTGCCACGTGCCAGGATTTGATCGTTTCTCTGACAACATGGTCATTTTCTCGACACAGAATTTCCACATTTTGAAGGGCGAACGTGTGTTCTAAGTTTTCACAATGTTCTGCCACAACAGAACAGTCAATCAACCCTGTTCACTGCACTTGTGTGTATGGCCATTGTGGTGTGAAACTGTTTGCCCGTCTCTCCAGTCGACAAACAGTCGCTGAACGGAAGTCAATTTCCTTTGTGCATAATGTTTAAGACGCGACTGCAAGAAAACTTAAAACCGTTAGGGATTGGCGTGGCTCACAAACCGGCATTAATAATCAGACCAAAGGTTATGAGGCCCAAAGATCCGCTGCAAATGACGGAACAATCAGCGGTGGTCTAAAGCATACCTTGGAGAGATTGTGATGCAAAGTATGTCGGTGAAGCAGGCAAACGTCCTGGCACGAGGTTCCATGGACACTAGCTCGTAATTCACTACGAATACAAGCTTTATTTGGTCTACGGCCACACGCAACAGCGGAAGCATGTTGTCGATTTTGAGAAGATAACGATGATTGGCAAGGAAAACGATACTATGGCTTGACTAGTGCTTGAAAGCTGGTCGTCTACTGGCACACACAAAAGAGCCATTAAGTTAAACCCCGTCTACCAAACCATTCACGCAAGGCTAGGGAGGGAGAGTAGCAACACAAAACACGGACAACCTGCTGTTGTGTAACGTTACCGACGTGGCATGGATTCTCGTAAAGACAACTGTGAGGCCGCAAACGAAGGGAGGATGACGAATGCGCACGCTAAGACATGAATGCTGTGAACGCAAGGGCGTTAGAGAAACAAGCTGACGCCGTGCCAATGGCAGTGGAAAGCATGGCGTCAATCAACACCCAAGGAATATACGACTCGCGGCGACTTGCATTATTTCATGGTCGGAGGAATAGAAGGCACCAAATTCTGACGATAAGGACGTTCATGCTTTCAAAACGTCAGCACACACACAACTTGGTGCCAGCTTAGTCTTCTTCTATCTCTTTTGGCGATAATGAGCGAAGCATATGTACATATAAATATGGCCATTTCTGGCTTGTTAGCCGTCATCAGCCAGTCCGAACCCTGGGATTGGGTATGACTGGCTGAAGACGGCTAACCAGCCAGAAATGGCCATTTTGGTCACCCTTGTCTTTGTGTGATCCACTCTATACATATATATGAGAAGAAGAGGCGATCTCGGGAATAATGGGTTGAATATCCTGACGTTTCGAAAGCGTACAGGCTTGCATCGTCGGAGGTT
>JAYGXS010001696.1:0-12750 GCA_036362985.1 Ligula intestinalis | reverse complement strand
ACTACTACTACTACTACTACTACTACTACTACTACTACTACTACTACTTGTACTACAACTACTACTTCTACTACTTCTACTACTACTACTACTACTACTACTACTACTTCTACTACTACTGCTACTTATACTGCCAACGGTATCACTCCTCTCCACTCACATGGATAATGCATACTGGCAGGCTGACAAGGTTCACACGTAGTCTATATGATCAATCGCCTAGCAAAATGCAGATGCACGCGTAATCGACGACCTTCCTCCTATCAATCACCACTGACTACACGAAACATGCCAGCCACGGAAACTCAGGCAAGTCACAAACGTTCTTTCGACGTTGCTCACATAAGCCAGTTGCACGAACACCAGCTGTCGAAGCCCTAACGTTTGTACGTAGGTACGTCTCTATACCTACCTATCTTGCTTTTATTTTGTTCATCAACGTATTGCAGTCTAGGAACGGAAAACTGGTAGTGGATGATAGCGCCAGTGTGGGAACCCGTGAGTATTGACGCATCGCGCCATGGCTGTAGTTAGGCTGACTGCCGTCACCCTGTTTATTTATATCTCAGCGTCTGGCGCGACCCACCAAAACGCCGAGTCTCGCTGCGCCTACACCACGGGCTTACCTCGCGCGGTCCAACCAATACGTTTCTAGACTGCAGCGAGCGGTGAGTCCTACAATTTCTGCTCCCAGATCGTACACCGGACATAGCCCGCCTCGGGGATAGTGGTGAACTTCGGCAGTCAAGATTTAGTCCTAAATAATCTCCAATTTATCATGCAAATAATTCATTATTTTTACACCCGAAACTTCTCTCTCCTGTTTAAAGGAGGCAGACCTCCCAGTTCGCAGCTGTTAGGGTTAAACCTCAGTAGCCTTAACAGCAGGCGATACGTGTACTGTAGGGATAGAGCTTACAAAGTCTTTGCAGAAACAAGCTGCTCAATGTCACCTCAGTGCCTCTGCGCAAAGTAGCGTGATCACCTGGCTTCATCTTCCCATGCAGGAAAAGGCGCACAGATTGATAGACCAAAGGCAATGTATCAACCCGAACTGGAGGTGGACCTTGCGGGTACCTAGACAGGGAACGAGAGGCAGCCAGTCATGCGTGCAGATAGTTTGGCGCGTACGCAATCTTTACGGGCGAACGGGCCATTGGCCACGATAGTGCCGCTGACGACTCGTAAATGAAAAGGCACGCTGAATTAGATGCAACATACACCAACATCAAGAGAGCCTAATAAAGGCGTTAATCAAGAAGCCCTGCTATTAACCAACGATAACAAAACATCCAATATATTGCAGTATGTTTAAAATACTCATTGTTCCGTACACGTTTTTCAAACGTCTGACGACAACTTACTGTGCCCGAGGAGAAAATTTACAATGAAGATTGCTAAGGTTTCCCAACGAACTTTTGCCACCAACTGCCTCCTTCATACAGCCCAATCCTAACGCAAATAACAGCGAGTAAAAATTGGGTTTCGAGGTGTGCAAGTGGGTGAAGGTCAATCCGCCGATAAAATCAAAGTTCACAGTTCTGCCTCATTCTTGTCCGGTAGCGATGAGTAGCTCAACGTTGATGCTAATGTCACACCCTGCAGATGCTCAAGTGCTTAACGAAGACTGCTACTGTGTTTAAGAGATAGCCACGCATAATTTCAAAAAAGGAAGCTAATATTAGCGTACAACTGGAGCAAAAACCAGCTTACGGGATCAGTGAGGTGTTAAAAAAAACAAACAAGTTAACAAATACAAGAGTGTGTTGTTTTTCACATTTAGGACTTCGCTAAGAAAACAGTGCAATAGCCAATACAGTCGAGCGTTTAAGTCTCAGAATGTAAATGAGAAGCAGACGAGTCGATCGATGGAACAATATATTTATTTGCCTGCCATTTGGAGATACTTGGCGGATTCGTCACCAGAGACATACAGGCGAAAACAGCAGAATTTATTGGTATCAATTAATTTCGAGACAGCTCATCAGCTGCTTCTTGTCGTTGCATACGAATGTTAACGAAGGCACATACAGGAGTGGTGAATCTCACAAAATTGCTGGTAACACTTAGGAACCTAAGGCAGCTTAAAAATTAATCGATAATAGACGGGAACGTTAAGTCAACATATGGGGAGTAGTGGATGGGAGAAGTTAACGAAAAACACGTAGGAAATTAAATTAAATGGCCAATCACCAAGGCAGTGGAGGTTGACGACACGATCAAGCTGCTTACATAGGTCAGGTTTCTCCCACCGTATGTATGCAGCTTCTAAATAGCGCAGGATTTGGTTTGTTCGGGCCCGAAGAAGCACTCAAAACGCTGTTTTAACGTCAAGAGATTGACCGCTGTCTAATAGATGTTCGGTAATGGAGGACCTTGGTATTCTGCTTTCGTGCTTCAACAACTAATTGGGCAAGTGCTCAGCGGCCCTGGCTGCGAGGTGCCTTTGCGTGCGCCTAAGGTATTTGCATCCGCAATTACATGTGAATTCGTAAACACAATTGGAGATGGCATGCAATGGCAGAGCATCCTTAGCCCGTTTTAATGAAATACTTTTGGTAGAACTTAAGAAGACTAATTTTGCTGCGTTGTAGGTCCTTTCTATCGTACAGCGTAATCGTCGCTTGATTGTGTTGGAAATTTTATCACCTTTGAATGGTAAAGATATAATGATCGGCTTTTTTGAGCTGACAGTTCCAGAAATGTTGGCCACAGGGGATTGCTGTACTTTTGAATAAAGCTTGCCGGGTAGCCACAGTTGAGTAGGGCTGAGTTAAGACTAGAAAGCTTTTCTGGTAGAGGCTCACTAAATCAAATGCTCCTTGCTCATTGAGAGAGGTTATGTACCAGATTAAGCTTCCACTGAATTGGCACAAGGCTCATGAAGTGTAGATATTGCCCTTTCCAGGTCTTTTTGTGTAAAACCGTGACCCTATGGAACCATCATCCTCTCTAAACAAGAGGACGTATAGAAAGGAAAGCTTGCTATGCTGTTCTGTTTCCATTGTAAATATAATTTTAGGATGGAAAGTGTTCATAAATTTGAGGAGGTCATCAGCCTATTCATTGGAATCAACAATTCAGAATATGTCATCCACATACCTTTTGTAAAAGATTGACTTGTTAAGTCTTTCAGAAGCTTTTTCTTCTAGATGACCCATAAAAGAAGAAAAAGAAAAAAGGTTCTTCAAGACTTACCAAAACTATTCCATTAAAACGGGCAAAGGATTCTCTGCCATTGCATGCCATCTCCAATTGTGTTTACGAATTCACATGTAATTGCGGATGCAAATACCTTAGGCGCACGCAAAGGCACCTCGCAGCCAGGTCCGCTGAGCACTTGCCCAATTCGCTGTTGAAGCACGAAAACAGAATACCATCTCCTCCATTATCGAACATCTATTAGACAGCGGTCAATCTCTTGACGTAAAAACAGCGTTTTGAGTGCTTCTTCGGGCCCGAACAAACCGGATCCTGCGCTATTTAGAAGCTACATACATACGGTGGGAGAAACCTGACCTATGCAAGCAGCTTGATCATGTCGTCAACCTCCACTGCCTTGGTGATTGGCCATTTAATTTAATTTCCTACGTGTTTTTCGTTAACTTATCCCATCCACTACTCCCCATATGTTGACTTAACGTTCCCGTCTATTATCGAGTAATTTTTAAGCTGACTCAGGTTCCTTGCTGTTACCAGTAATTCTGTGAGATTCACCTCTCCTGAATGTGCCTTCGCTAACATTCGTATGCAACGACAAGAAGCAGCTGATCAGCTGTCTCGAAATTTGTTGATATCAATGAATTCTGCCTGTGTTCAATTTGTACCGGGGAACATCACCTTCAAATGCTCAAAGAGCATTATTCGGTCGAATAGAGTCAGCACATAATTTTTCAGTATTGGAAGGGTGCAGAGCTTACTACAAACATACAACGACAGATAAATGTAAGTGAAAAGTAACGTATCTTACCGTGGCTGTGGGAACTTTTAATCACGACCTGGCCCCCGCTGGAAGCCTTCGACTTGTGTGCGATTCAAATTCCATCAGACACCGGACGATGAATGATAGACTCTAAAATAAACACTACGTTAAATTTTGAAGAGTTGCGCTCACATTGCGTCCTAGGAAGTATTTTTATTTATCTATCTCTGAAAGTACTTCAAGTGAACAGAACGCAAACGAGTTCGCCGACTTCGGGTTTTAGGGTGGAGATGGTCCGAGAAGGAGTATAATACCTGATTTTGCAAAACTACCGGCAAAAATACATGTAGATTCATACGTTTGCTGTCATCGAACAGGATTACGTGCTAAATTTCCAAGGTCGATTCAAAGGATGCTTCTTGTACACACAATTTACGATAGAGAATGTAAAAATTAGCTGGCCTTCATTGACGTCCTCATCTGCCGCAAATATTGTGGTGGACTTATGGCATTTAAGTTAACAAAATTTTGAAGGGCGATGTATTGTCCTGTCCATCTTAAACAGTTGACTGGATTGTGCAGTATTGCAACTGCTGCGAAATACTTGCATGACGAAATTTAACTTCATAGTGTAGCGTCTATTATGCCAGGTTATATTGATCAACTGTTTGGATTTAATAATAAAAAAATAATTTGATGAAGTACCATGTATGTAAAGCGAGAACAACAGAGGAACAAGAAATGCTCCTTGATGGCCAACAATCATAATTGCGGTGGAGGGAGAGTTTGATGACCCTAAGAACTTTTGTTTAAAATTAGATAGATATGATCTGATAAAGTGTGTAAATGACTACGAAATCATATAGCCCCTAGTTCTGCAAGAAGCCACTTGTGAAGTACTTTATCGAATGCTGCCACAGATAAATGATCACAACGAAGATAAATAAGCATGGTCAGAAAAGGCATGAGCCATGTTTGACAACTTCGGTTCGGTAAAAACAATGATTTAATGCCGATAATATTATTGATTATGCAAAAATCTCCAAATTGTTGGGCAAATAGTTTCACTGAGATTTTAGCCAGAGAGGGGGTTTTATTAACACCGCAATAATTGTCAATATGCAAGCTGGAACCAAATTTTGAAAAGAGAATTTTAACATAAGATCTATATTAGTCCAGGAAAAAGCCATTCCCAAGTAATTTTAAAAATAATTTACTCAGTCCTAATTTTGATAAATGAGTCTTGAATATTTATCAGATTGAAACGTAGGCAAATTTTTAAGATGACCTATTTCTTTTTGAATAGTAGTGATTAAGAAATCAATGGTTGTGAGATTTAGATCACACAGCAGAGGAATTGAAGTAGTTGGGATTGCTTCAATTATAATGAGCATGACAAAATTGCTGCATTGTACAAATAAACAGATACCTGATTTTAATTTTCAAAGTTACGTGGGTGATTGTAGACATAACCAATTACCGTTTTTTGTTGTTCTTGAAGGTGACTGAGATCTAAATGTTACTGTATTTCAATGCAACTTTTTTGTCTTGGAATTTGCATGAATAGCTAAAGTTTAATTTTTCTATTAGCTATTGAAAACACTAGTGTTGATAAACATAAAAAAGTAACTTTCCTCGCCAACCAGAAAAAAATACAAAGGGTTTACTTCATGATAATAACATGGAGTTTGCCATAATTCTGCCTGTTTTCCATCGATTTACAAGCAAGCAGATGCGGCTGTGTACTGTGAAACTAAAATCCTATCGATACATCAAACTTAAGACAAAAACTAACCTTTACTGCCAATAGTAGCGGATATTCGAGTGCCAGGAAGCAGTTCAGATGACGAAGATGCAATCACTGGAACAAGGATTTATTTGTCTGTCGTTTCGGATTCCATCGGGAATCCTTTGTCATAGGTTATCGTGAACAGGTCTGAGGCATGCCTTTACCTTAATTGCACAGTATTGTAAATTATTTCATGCCTTTCATGAGGTCAACCGTGTCGTTTTAATTTTGCATAGGTCGGAGTCTACAGTTCTGCCCTGGGTGCCTATCTTAATTGTGGAGCAACTCTGACAGCGTCCCCATGTGTTCTGACGGCCACTCACAGTGTCGCTGGTGGCCTTCAATGCATATATGCCCCATTTCGGTGCTGTTCTCTTACCATGACGTAGCGGAAGAAGATACGGTGGTTACCAGTACATACATGTACTACAATCTGGTCCAGGATTCACCAACCCTGGCTTGTGTCGTCTGGCGAGCTAAGAACACTTCCACTTTTGTTCAAGGACGAAACAATTATGTTACTCACTAACTTTAAGTAACTAATAGATTACTGGCAAACGTTTGGACTGCGAGATACGCATATATCTGGGTCAGTACCCGTCGTCAGTTGCAGTTACCTGACTCCAGTATAGCCACAGAAACTGCCGCTACACTAGAGTTTCGAACCCTCCTATCCACTGAGCCACCGGGTCGACGTCTTTCCAGTTTTCGATCGGCATATGGTGGTTACTATCGCAGATTATAAGTACACGGCGCACATGCATCCCGCTCACAACGTGCGAGTGAAAGGTGTAATTCTGCGTCCATCCTTTAACTACCAATTTTCAAGCGCTTGCTTGTACATTGCCTTTCTGCAGCTGATTTCCTTTTAATAACTGACCTCCAACCACAACAGTGTTGACTTTCTTCAAAACCTGACTTATCACGTCCAGGCCTTTAGTTTTGCAGGACCTTTTGGCAAAGATGACATATGGATATTCTGAGAATGTAAAGAGAAACAGGGTTAATGCATATAGTAGAACCACTATATACCCAAAGGTATTTCATTTTGGTGAGACACGACCTTAAGCAGGGGGTAACAGTCATATAAGTATCTTAGGAGCCTCGTGTGGGCCACACATTGACCACTATCTCAGCCCTACAACATACAAATTTTGCTCCCAACCGTTTCAGAGTACGCCAGATACGTTCACTTTAAATAGATATTGAGTTGGTTAATAATAATGCGATCGGATTTTTGCCTTGTCAAGAATGGTCAAATGAAGCTACGTTTGTGGATTGCTGGTTGTTTGGTCAGTCTGCCAGTATATTTTATGAAAAATAAACTTACGACTTTAAAAACCCTATTTGTCTCACCTATTTCTAAAGAATTAGAAACAAAGGTAACACGTTTTCAGTGCAAAAAGTATAGACAATCATATCGCGCGTTGGTGTTACCTAGGTTAATGTGTCGCATATATCAGTTTGGGCATCTAAAATATGTATATCAAGTCGGTTAATACCATTTTTAAAGCGGCCAGGCTCTAATGTTTGTATCTACCGACGTTATCAGTGCACTTTCTGCAATGCATTTGTGAATGGAAATCATTCTTTGCATTCGTTTTCCTATACGTTCGAATAATATCGTTGATTTTGACAATATAGCTTTAGGACTCTTCAACTAGTACTGTTGCCGTCTACTCATTGATGCTGTGGTGCATTTTTTCTGAAAATTCGTACTTGGGATGCTGCAAGGATAAAGGGTAAAAATAAAAAAAATTCATACGCGCCTTCTTTGGATGGTAATAAGAAGTCAAAACACCTTAGTGCAGACAGCAGAGGCACTGGAGGTCATCAACCGGTGCCAAAGTTTTCGGTACAGTTACGTGAGTCATGGTGGTTTGGGACGCTGGTAAATGAGCGGTTAGTCAGGTAGGCATCTGGGAGGCTTCTGTATACTTGCTAAAACAAATCGATCACCCTACTGACTTGCCAAAGCATTACGCTTTCCATTACTGATAAGGCGACCTAAGGTGCACTCGGCAAAACTGAGGAGGCACTTGGCGGCGAAAGGG
Source organism: Ligula intestinalis (assembly GCA_036362985.1). Classification (NCBI taxonomy): domain Eukaryota; kingdom Metazoa; phylum Platyhelminthes; class Cestoda; order Diphyllobothriidea; family Diphyllobothriidae; genus Ligula; species Ligula intestinalis. The sequence goes on along the minus strand of JAYGXS010001696.1, from coordinate 4,985 downwards.
AAAACAACTACCTGTCTCCTGCCTCTGATTGCATTGTGCGTGCGTTTTTTTTATTTGTTCATGTCTATGACTGAACATACTTCCTCTATAGGGTTTTTGTGCTTTGTTGAAAGCCGCATTAGCGGGAAATTTGTTAAAGAAACACCTGCGTTATTTTCAAGTAAACGCTTTAGTTTAGTAAATATCCCAGTTAATAGGATTTAGTCGAAATACATTTCTCACAAATTGTAACAAATTCCGTAGTTAGTAGGTCAAAGCCTTAAGGTCTAATTAAACTCAGAATGTGTCAAGATCACATCTGATTTATGCGATGCATTTCGCTACACCGCCGGCTATGTCACAACTAAATACGTCTCTCAGGACCCGATGGCTTTTCGTAACTGTCTTCTGTAGTCGTTCTGCATATGGCTGATGGAGTTATTATCCATCTGTATAGTAAATGTTTATACTCTCATGAGGAAAGTTAAACAAAATGATTTATGCTATTAATGTCCGTAAGCGTGGAAAAACGAAGTGGCCAAATTAACTAACTTGCAGCCAATCTCTTGTCATGATCAAGGTGCTTCCAATAATTGCGTTGCATCAGCGTGCGTAACTTTTTCAAAATGCAAAAAGTCTGCATGTGGCCAGTCATTGTTTTGATTTACGCAAGAATACTGGTTTATTCAATATGACCTTTGTCAGGTTTGGAAATAACTATTTCCTTGTGCCGTTTTAATGCGGACAAAGCAATTTTATGTTCTTTAGTTATGGGATAGCTTTGTGTTATTGGAGCTCTACGGTATTGGTGAGCGATGTCCACGAATTTTGCTTTCATCCAACCTAAATCATCATTGGATCTAGGTTTAAAGTCCGTCAGTTGGAAGTACAAGTCCTCAAATTGTGCCTAAACTTCTACTGGGTAAATTCTTTGTTAAGGTAAACAAAAGTCAAGTCCTAATGATAGGGCCTCGGTTTGCAACTTTTTGAGTTAAATGTCCAAAAGATTCAGGATAAATTCATCAGGGTTTCGAGGGAAGATATCCTCAGTAGGCTTATTACAAATTGACCCGACTAATTTCCTTCGGAATGTTTCTCTGGTCTTCTTTTGTATTATATATGAATGCTTGATAAAAAAAAGACCATAAATAGAATCATACCTTGTCCAAAATATGTTTCGTCTGGTAGAAAAAGGATTTGTTGTAATCCACTCACTGAATAGAGTCTTCAATTTTTGATAGTGTAAGACGGTCCAAGTCTTTAAAAGTTGGTCATAAATTTCCTCGTAGAAGCACTTTGTAAAACTCAGAAGCATATAACTTGTTATTCAAACAGTTCTGTAAAAATTCAATTCGTGTATTTTCCTTCGTTATTCGGCATCTTAACCACAAAAGTCTTTCCAAAGACTTTATGATATCCAAAGTGAGTTGCTGTTTCAGAAATTTAAAGCAACGTTTCCCTGGTGCAAATATACATATGGCAATAGCAGCAAAATGATTTATTGGATCCACATCATTTTGAAAGAGCTCGTCAGTTGCCGCCTCTCATTACTTAACGTGAGTCACAAAAGAGAAGATACACAATGAATTTATACAGAAAAATCGATATAAACACAAGGTCATAAGGAGTGGCCAAGTGGCTAATCAAAACCTGAGAAGTTCAAACGCTATGGTCAGCAAAAATAACAGGAAAAAACACCTGAGGTAAAAAATTAGGATAAAAAATGTATAAACAGGGAGCCAATTTTACCAAGGCAAAGTAAGGTTCACTACATGCTCCAACTGTTTACATAGGTCAGGTTTGACCCACCGTATGTAAACTGCCTACAGGTAGCGTAAAGTGTGAGTTGTTCGTGCTCGAACAAGAACTCGGAAGGACGTTTTGGGGTCAACAAAATGGCCTGAGTCTAACAGTTCTTCAGTAATTTATGACCGGGGAATTCTGTTTTCTTGTTTCCTTAGCCATCTAGGTAAATGTTCGTTAGCTCTGGGGGCCAATTGCCTCTTCAATTGCCCTATGTACTTGCCATTGAAAGGACGTACTATGCTGCTGATCTGATAATTTGCAATCTGACAAAGCCTTTACCTGTTCCTCATGCGAAGGATACCATGCGTTTCACGCCACTTTAAACTGCATTTATGAATTTACATGTACTTGCGGATGCAAGTACATAGGGCGAACGCAGAGGCAATTGCCCACCAGAGCTAAGGAACATTTACCTAGCTGGCTAATGAAACAAGAAAACAGAATTACTCGGTCATCATTTACTGAACATATGTTAGACTCGGGCCATTCTGTTGACCCCAAAACGTCCTTCCGAGTACTTGTTCGAGCACGAACAACTCACACTTTACGCTACCTGGAGGCAGTTTACATACGGTGGGTCAAACCTGACCTATGTAAACAGTTGGAGCATGTAGTGAACCTAACTTTGCCTTGGTAACATTGGCTCCCTGTTTATAAATTTTTCCTCCTAAGTTGTTACCCCAGGTGTTTTTTTCCTGTTATTTTTCTGACCATAGCGTTTGATTTTCTCATGTTGTTGATAAGCCACTTGGCCACTCCTTATGACCGTGTGTTTAAATTGATTTTTCTGTATAAATTCCTTGTGTATCTTATATTTGTGACTCAGGTTAAGTAATGAGTTGCGGCAACTGACGGGCTCTTTCGAAATGATATGGATCTAATAAATCATTTTGCTGCTATTGCAATATTCAGATGAAAAAAAACGTGATGTCACCTCAATGTGGTTAGTCCTTTATCAGCATCAGCATCATGCCCCAAAGAATGCATACTCACGTATGTGCTTCGTTTGACGGAGAAATACAACCAGTCTACAGTCGTCTGGCAGACAAAACAGGTTGTCAAAATGTAATGCAACCTTAAAATGAGAAATTTGCAAATTTGGCTGCGTGCATTGACACAAGTTGTACATATAACGACCCCATATTTGTCGGTTTCAAAGCTTAGAAAATTGCAATCTCTGCGAAAATGTGCGGTGAATTTAATGCACTAGGCTAAGCATGGATGGCTGGCGACATTGATGACGAGATCATAGTCTCCTCGTTGCCCACTTTTCTAGGAATTATCGAGGTAGCGTATTTAAAAGGGAGGTCCAGCATTGTCCTGCATTGGTTGCAGTCAACCTTCTGCACTGCGCCATGCAATTTCGCGAAAAACAACCGTTTTGGAGGAAGATCTGCCCAATTCTTATAGATGACTTACTGAACAGGATATGTTTCATACTGTGTCTTGCTTAACCGTTTCCGCTTTTATTTGTACAAAGGTTCGGCTTTCACATTTTCATACTTCCCAGTTGCAGTTTGTCGTTGCTGCTCAATAAGTGAATCCCTACCTCAGGATATGTAGGCGATTCAATAAAAACCTTAATTTTGCCTGAAGTCAGCAACGCGGCGTGTCCCTAAATTATTTTAGCAGTAAAATAATAACCATTATAAAAAAACAAGGTATTCCTTGGTGGAATTATTACTATTTAATAGCATAAGAATATTTGAGCTACAAAAAATTCATATTGATGAAATGATAGATAGATGGATAGGGAACTATATTTTGATGATAATATCGAACTTTTCAGCAAAATAGTGGCTCCATTCACGGAGAGCAAAAATAAGATCAATTATGGGGTCCAAAAAGCTCAAGAGTAAACGGTCAAAGATTACAAAATGCTCAAAGTAAGAAGTCGACACGGTTACCACATCTGTTATGGAGACAGGTCTGCCTTCAGCTTCTCAATTTCCATTTCTTCACACGTGAGGAATCGTAGTAAGAATGGGAGTACCGAGTACTTGTAGGCCGATGTACAGCAGGTCATATGACGGAAGCTTCGGCGCATGGTACGAGAAGATTTCGCAGCTATTAATTCAGAGTTGAGAGGGTGAGCAACCTCACTTAGAATACGGTCCACAAAATTGTTGACCGATTTAAAATGTCGCTGTATGATGAGGTCAGCTAAAAAAGCATAGGAATAACCGGCAGCTGAAGAGAGCATGCGGAAATTACGCTTAATAATAAGCAAGTCTTTCTTGATTAGTGCTGGAAAAGTAACTGGAGAGCAATAAAAAATAAGAGGGAGGATACAGGCATCTATAAAACGCCAGATGAGAGCTTGTGGGGTGCGATATGAACGCAAGCGGCGGACATAAAACAAAAGTTTGCGGATTTTTATAAAAAGGTCTTCAATATGAAGAGTAAATGAGAGGTTGGAAGCAAGTGTTACAACAAGGTATCGGAAGGAGGATACATTGTTGGGCAGAAAGTCAATGGTTTCAGGGCTGGTAGGGGGTCGCAGCCGAAAAATGCACTGGACTGACTTCCGCTTATTAAGTAAAAGGCCATATTCTGACGACCATGCTGTGACATGGTCCAGTCCATCCTTCAGTGTTTGGAGATGGGTCTGGCTTTTGAGAGGATGGCCGACAACCATATCATCAGCGTATTTGGCAAACAAACATGCGTTTGGAGATCGTAGGTCATCAGTATGGAGAGAAAAAATATGAGGGGATAATATAGACCCCTGCAGAACTCCACAATTGTTGGGAAGGACCGTGGATTTTCGCTTCCCGGTCTGAACGAATTGGGTGCGGGAAGAAAAATAGTCCCTTAGCCATGAGACAACCCAGCCAGGAAAGCCACATGCAGAGGTTTCACTAAGAAGAAGATGGCGCGGGATCGTGTTGAAGGCTGAGGAAAAGTCAAGAAAAGCACACGCGTAAGCACGGCATCCCTTATCCAAGTCCCTCAGAGCAGCGTGGACTACTAAAGCAACTGCATCTAGTGTACTACGCCTCGCCTTATACGCAAACTGCAAGGGATCAGAAAAATTGGATGAAAACGGCTTAATGATGTCCAAAGCGACTCGTTCTGTAAGTTTGAGGAGTGCAGAAGAGCAGGCGATTGGGCGAAAGGATTTGGGACCCGTTGAAGTGGGTTTTTTCGGGATAGGAGTGATTTTGACCGAACGCCAACCGTCAGGAATCTTGGACTCC
>JAYGXS010001695.1:0-12751 GCA_036362985.1 Ligula intestinalis | reverse complement strand
AAACAAGTGCATTATTTCCTTGGTTGCAAGGACGGCTGACGGGAATGACTAGATAAATATGAATATATATTAAATATATTCATATAAATTATACATTAAATGAAAAATAAGATATATGACTGCTTTTAATTTCCTCTTTCTGTGTAATACGTATTGGAAAATAGCAGATAAAGCACTTTTTTTGTAACGTTATCGGATGCTTTCAATTTTCAACCGCTCACATTGTTCATCAGAGAGTAACAGTTTATTGAAGTGAAAAACATACGATAAATTCTTAATTTCATTTAGCAAAGTTAGAAATTATACGAAATACAGCCGCAAATCTTTGCGGCTTTGGCCGTTATTATATCGGTGTGAGGAGAAACATCTAATATATTGGTGTAGCTTTAACCAGGTTCCGTGATGTTGGAACAGTCAGTCATTGGACAAACATAAAAATAAACATGTTGTTGCAGCTTTCAAGACACAAACCAAACATATATGCACACAGAAGATACAAACCCAAACTGTCATGTTGAGATTTACGCTGTAATGGCGTTCAACTCAAAATGAATGTGTTATAAGCGCTCGCGTCTGTAGGTTTAGCGAAGGAGTTTTCACATTTCTGATCATCCGCAAAAGTATAAGGTTGAAAATGTTTGATACCCAATGTAAAGTGAGAACAACAGAGGACGTAGCACTGAAGCCTGAAAGGCAGCACGCGTAAATGCGGTAGCAGAAGAACTTGATGACTCCAGTTAGACCTTTGATTCGATTATGACGACATAGATGGAAAATCTGCTTCCCAAGAAGTATAATTCGGTAAAAGACGTTCTTTGGAATAAAAGTACTTTGATGTGTGAATTTTTGAATCTGGTTTTCCAGTTCGTCTTCAGACAGCATAAGAGTTATGCAAAAAAACAGCTTATTCAACACGATGACTAACAGAAGATTCTGCAGCGATCAAATATATTAGCAAATAATCGTTGGTCGCATTTAATTACGCGGCTTAGGGGGGGAATAGTTGTCAACCGAATGCAATTATGCGGCCAGCGGAAGAGGGGGGAAAGGTAGGGAAAGGGGCGAAGTTAAGGCGCGTAATTGTCCCATGCATTGACTCCTGTCGTCCGTGGTCGTTGTTTTTGCTTCCATCTGGTTTTCAGGGATTTTGTAATCCATATCCAAATTTATATGCCTGTTTATGCATGCCTCGTCTGGGTGCATTGCCTCCAGGAATTCGCGGCTTTGTCTAGTTGGTCAGGTGTCAACAATTTGGGTTTCATTCTATGAAAAGTCATGTCCTTTTTCCATCCCTCTAGATTTAGAAAGAACCTGCACAACATAACTTCTCCAACTTTACTTTAGAGAGGTACCCGTAAAAGTCCTGCTAGAACTTATTGAACTGTGCCTAGAAACACATTTTTCCTTTGTTGGAAAAAAATACAGGCCAGAAAAAGTGCCCTTATGGGATCACCGATATCCGGTTTTTTGGCACAAGCGGTAATGCAGAAATTACAATAAAGAGCTCTTCCTGCAGTAAATCCAAGATTGTGGCTACGATACGCGGACGACACACTTGTCACCGCAAAAAGAGACCAAGTAGAATCGCTTCATCAAAACCTCAGCTCCACCTTCCCAGGAATGCAGTTCACCTTTGAAAAACGGGCAACTCTCATTTTTGGATGTCCTTAAACATAGAAAGGCCAATGGGACACTCCATATGTCAGTTTATCGTAAAGATACATATTCCGAAGTACTCTTAAATTTTAGGAGCACCCATCCAATATCCCACAAACGCAGTTCCATCGACAGCTTGCTCAGTCGACTAAAAACACATTGTATGGATGAAGAGTCATTCCAAGCAGAAACTATTCGCCCAAAATGGGTATCTCCTAGATTTCTTTCGTCGATGCATACGACAAAAACAGTCCAAAGAAAGCGCCAGAACTGCGAGCACCAAAGCGCCAAAACAAATAAACTGGCGAACACTCTTATATGTAAAGAATGTATCTGAGCTCCTCGAAAGTCAGCTACAAAAGAACCAAATTCAGATTGCTCACAAACCGGTAACTACCCTGCGTACTCACCTTGTACACGTCGAGGACAGGGTCAACCATTTTCACAGAAATGAAGTAATCTACAAAACCATGTTCCGATTGTGATGCAGTCTATTGCGGTCAAACTGGGGAAATCCTAGCTACCCGCGTCCGATAACACCAGTCAAACATTAGGAACAAATACCAAAAATCAGAAGTTTTCATGCACACACTGGAAACAGGACATGACTTTGCAGTGAAGGAATTCCAAATGGTTGACACCTGCCCAACTAGACAAAGCCGTGAATACCTGGTGGCATGCACTCAGACGAGGCATGCATAAACAGGCATATCAATTTGGATATTAATTACAAATCCCTCAAAACCAGATGGAAGCAAAAACAACGACCACGGACGACAGGAGTCAATGCGGGTGACAAGTATTCGCCTTAACTTCGCCTCTTTCTCTACCTTCCCCCTTCCAACATCCGCTGACCGCATAATTGCTTTCGGTTGACAACTATTCACCCATCGGCCGACGATTAATTGCTAACATATGTAATCTCTGCAGAATCTTCTGTTTACCGAATAGCTCAATGATGTTCTTAAAGCCTTTCAGGTACTTTGACAATTGCTAGCACAGATAAATGATCTTTGCGAAAAAGACTTCAGGAGGCTTAAAAAAGGCACGTGTCATGTCTAACAAAATCGGCCGCTAGGAGTTGAGAACTATTTGATTCTACAAATATCTGCAAATTATTTGACCATACCTTTTTCAAATATTTTAACCGGAGAGTGCATTTTATGAATTCTGCGAAAACTATGAATATCACAGCAGGAACCATATATAAAAACGGGAACTATACTAAGAGTTTTCCAGTAGACCGGAAAAAATACGCTGTTCTAAAATATTTCTCAAAAACAACTTTATTACGTAAGGGTGTATTATCTGTCAATTATATAGCAGGTGACTATCGCAGGCTTTTGGCTTCAACCTTATGCAAATTTGTACGGTGACACATTTCATTTTGAAAACAACTGGGTTAAAAATTAATAGTAGTGAGATTTGGATCAAAAAGCAGAGAAACTGCAGGAGTAGAACTAATTATGGTGGTAAAAAAACTTGGTGAAAAAGAAATTTACAATGCTACTTTGCCCAAATCCTTAGTATCAAAACAACTACTGCTATCGAGACAGGGCGCAATGAATTGCTGAAGCGTCGCAGATAACCAGAGATGCGAAAATTAAGCAACATATGTGGAAGAATTTGCATAACGTTATGTTCGGGTCTCCTTACGCCTATATAGTGCAAGCCTTATTTTAAGTGCTTTTTCAAATATCTGCGCTAGCATTAAATAAACTTACAAATAACTGTAAGAAGAATCATCAAGTTAATTTAGTAATTAAAGCGAATGTTCACATTCCAGGAAACTGTATATTCTGAGAAGAAGAGGGATGATCGAAAACTAGAATCATAATTTTATTAGCCTGAGCGTTCGGCCTCCTGCAGGAGCCCATCGTCAGACAATGGGACAACAGCAGAAAATAAGGTAGCTGGTTCTGGCGTTGGCACAAATTGTTAATTGTTAATTATACTGTGGAGAAAAGGTAGCAAAGTAGAAGAAGCTGCATTTGATTAAATTTCTTAGCGGGATTATAGCCTGAATGCTGTAATGATATGCTTTGCCAAATTACAATGCTTATCAAATCATTTATTAATGCATGGTCTACGTTAGAAAAGTCAAGGTAATTGCATTTTAAACACGGACCTTTGGTAAATACGTGCGTAGGTTGGACTCAATTTGTAAAACACTTAATATAATACGTTTTCGTTTCTAGTCACTGAACTGACTAGTTAAGACATGGTGCAAAAGTTGACAGTTTCGGCAAGTTATTGAAGGTTTTGGCTTGTTGCTCATTTTAACATCAGCTTTGGTATCTGCAACATTTCCTTACATTTACCAGAGCTGCCTTTCATTGCCTGTGTTAGGTGGGAGGTTATAGACACAACCAACTGCCACTTCATCATTATGCTGGAACATGACAGAAGTATGAAGGTAACTGTATTTCAAAACAAACCTTGTTTGAAATCTGCATGCATGCTCTTCCATGATAATCACATCGAATTTCACGCTACGCCATTAATCTACGCTGCTGTGCCCACGCTGCTGTGCTTAATATATTATGTTACAAATCTTAAATCCATTGAATATATCAAATGTTTGGCCAAACAAAGGCTTAACTACACACTAATACAACTTCCCGCATGCCTTTTTACGAGATCAAACGTGTCGTTTTAATGTTTCATAGGTTGACGTCTACAGTTCTGCCCTCGGTTCCTTTCTCAATTGTGGGGGAACACTGATTGCGTCCAAATGGATACTGACGGCGGCTCACAGCATCGTTGGTTCCCTTAAGTGCAAATATGCCCCCTATGGTCAGCTCTTCTCGTATAATGATGTAACGGGAGAGCATATGGCGTTTATGGTTGATGATCATAAGTACACAGCGCGCAAGCGTCCAGCCTTCAGCGTGGAAGTGAAAGGCGTAATAATGCATCCCTCCTTTACCTACCAGCCTTCCAGCGCCGGCTTTGACATAGCCCTTCTGCAGCTGAAACGCCCAGTCAAGCCATGTACGTCTGAGCACATCATTTTCGTGGAAACTAATTAAAGAGCATTAAAGCATTCCTCGATTTCATATCTGCCTAAGCTTTTATGTGCCGCCGTACGTAAAAAGTTTACGAAAATGAGCTTTGTCTCACGCAGTGCATACTACCGTTCGCTTTTATCATGCCTGACGTAAGAAGTAGAAGATAGGACAATTTCGGTGCCCAAGTTATATTTAGGCTGAAGTTTCCAAAACATTCTCGTTTTCATCTACATAGAACTCTAGCTATTTTTTTTGCCCATTTTAAATGAATTTATGTCACCACTACCCTTCCCTGATGGCTGAGCCTGATGCACGCGTATCGATTCATTGTAATGACGGCTTGGTGACGGGAAGATGTGTCATGCCTTTAGATTGTCCTATGAACATTTGCAGGGTTTTCGCTTCACTTTGCCAGCAGTCGGCCACGCACAGTCCTTCACTAGATCTTTTGTTCCGTTCTGAACGTACGTTGGTCTCGTGCGGAAGGCATGGTGAGCGAGATGAAGTTCTATGGGCAAAATAATTAATAAGAAATAACAGAATAGAATTCATACAGAAAAATATATCCAAAACCAACAAGGTCACTTGACTTAGCCAAGGGGCAATCAAGAAGGTAGGAAATTCAAACATTTTGCGCAGCAAAAACGTTGTAAAACATTGTAGGCAAAAAACTTATCAGGCAAATGGTGCAAAGGGGGTGTGGAAAGATATAGCCGGTGCTACTACGGCATGGTTTGGTGCACCACATGCTCCAGCTATTTACATAGGTCAGTTTTAAAACGCATTTTGTATGCTGTTTACAGGAAGCGTAAGATACGAGCTGGTCGTGTCTGAACAAGTACTCGGAAGGATGCTTGACGGTCAACAGAAGGACTAGTATCCAATATGTGTTCCGTAATGGAAGAACGAGGAGTTCTGTTCTGCTGTTTTAAAAGCCAACTTGGCAAGTGCTCCTTAGCTCTGGTTGCCAACTGCCTTTGTATTTGCCCTATGCATTTGCATTCACAAGTGCATGTTAATTCATAAGCACATTTTGAAGTGGCGTACAATGGCAAGGTGTCCTTCTCAATTGGAATCGGAAGGTTCTTTGTCGAGTAACAGAATGTGAGCTCTGCAGCAAAGTAGGTCCTTTCAATAGTGTTACGTAAGCGTCTCATTATTGTGGTTAAGATGTTGTCACCCTTGAAGGGCAAAATATGAAAACAGGCTTTTTTAAACGTACTGCTCCATAAACTTTTGCCATATGGGTTTGTATACTTGTCGATAAACTGAGCTGGATAACCACGCTTGAGTAGAGTTTCATTAAGGCCTGCAATTTCTGCATTCAATCTATCCTTTGAGCAGATCTTGTTAGTCATCTGGAAGAAGGTACACATTAAGAACCGTTTCCATTATTTGGGGACAAATCAAAGATAATGTAAATACTACCCCTTCCATATATTGTTATGGAAAACTTTACGATTCCAATTGCGACGGCCGCCTTGCCATTGTACGTCACATCAAAATGCGCTTATGAATTTACATGCACTTGTGGATGCAAGTTCATAGGGCAAACACAAACGCAGTTGGCAACCAGAGCTAAGGAGCGCTTGCCGAGAGCGATTTTAAAAACGAGAACAGAACTCCTCATTCTTCCATTACGAACACATATTGGATACGGGTCCTTCTGTTGACCCTAAAGCATCCTTCCAGGTACTTGTTCGGGCACGAACTCAGTTGATGAAATGCACACGTCTTGTGTAGTTAAATGTACGCGTTCATCAGACTGGAGTGTCCCATTGGCAACTTGCTGCTTCTGATAGGAGAGCACACCATTTTCAGGCCGAACGTGCATGGTCAATTAAGTGTTTCATTTCTTATGCATTCACATATCCGCCAGAAAATTCTCCTTTTTAAGATTTAATGAATGCGAAGTCTACAGTTGACGCTAGTTTCATATAATGCATAATTCAGTATATATATGGGAGACAGACAGAGCTTTTGAAAACCTTATGCAAAGATATATTCTGTCAGATCATGCATGTCGTTCAAAGCCATTACCTAAATTGATGTTGTCTTCCAAATGTCTGACCAGCAAGTAAATTACGATCAAGCCTTCTTTTAAATGTTTCGAAGCTTACAGCAAGAATAAATGACGAAATAAGTTTATTTCAATCTTCACTGACCCGGTGGGAGAAGAAATTAGTCTGCACTTCTAGTTTAGCATGGTGTTTCTTCAGTTTGTACGGATGACCGTGTAGATGTATCGTTTGTGCTTATTTAAAAATGTCGGCCATCTGAAGAGCACAGTCTACTCCCCCGACAAGTTTAGATCTTTAGATCGTCAGCTAGCATAAACTTCTAACAGGTGACGCAGTCAAGACAGAAGTTAACATATACCAGAAGTAAGATGGAATCCAGAACGCTTCCCTACGGAACCTCACAGTGGATGGTTTCCCATTCTGTTGTTGTGTCTCCAATGCAAACACGCTGGCGCCTGCCTATTAGGAAGTCAGTATCAGTATCAGTATATTGAGGGATATGTAGGAAAAAATAATTTGAGTGCCTTATTTGTACATATGTGCAAGGGTAGCAAAAAATTGTTTCTCAGACTGTTCGCGAGGCCAGTTGTCCTGTTTCCTAAGATGAAAATAGGAGCAGACAGTGAAAGAACTCCTCAGGGATTTGTAGGAGAAAAACTGTCGCTCTTGTGGGGGTAATGCGTGGGATGTAGGAGAAAAAAAGGGGTTCAAACGGGGGGCATTGCAAAGGTTCCCAGGTGCATCACCGTGTGGAAGCCAAGTCTAGATTCTTCCTTGCTGTTTGCTGAGTCCGCCAACGGAACTGGAAAAACAGAGGCATCCGTCCAGATCGTTGACTGTCCGCTTTGGGTCGAACCAAGGGTTCCTGTCAGGTCTGGTTGATAAGATCGCTAGCGGGGTAATCACGGTACGCAGATAGCTAAGTAGGGTAGACCGCCGAGACCTTCGCATGAGGCTATGCGTGGAAGGGCGTTATAAACAGCAAACGTGAATGAATATAAAAAAAAAACTATTACTACTGACAAATTGAAAGAAGTATTACTATTACTGTAAACTCTCAGTTCTGATCCATCATGCACTGCCATATCGATCCAGTTTTCGCTTAAAATCCCCTAGCGCTTCCGACATAACGACGTCCTGAGGAAGCGAATTTAACGCTCCGACCACCCTTTTTGAGAAGAAGTGTTTCCGAGCGTCCAGCCTGGCACCTGTCACCTTTAATTTGAGAGGATGACCACTCAGATTCGTGGTCGTTGCTATTTCGAAAAAAATCCCCTGATATAAGACAGCAGTCTTAAAGACGTAATACGTGGAATGCTAGTATCAGGTCCACCCGAAGCTGCCTGTACGGCAATGGGAAGTGGTTGAGATACGACAGCCGTGTTTCATAAGGCTGCTACCCCTGCCCCATAACAAGTTTGGTTGCGCCTCATTGTACCTTTTCAGGGTGTTGATATCCTTTCTGGTCCATGGTCGCCAAGCTTGGATAGCGGATTCTAGGTGTGGTCGTGCGAAGGTTCCGAAGACTTTTGTGAAGCAATATTCAATAAAGGTAAAAAAGCTTCTCGGATGAGGTATAGGATCAACATCGCGGACTTGGCTACCTTTGTGCAATGTAGGGATGGTTTAAGCGATGGCGTCATCCAGACTCCCAAGTCTTTCTTGGCATTTACTTCCCTCAATGGTATTTCATTAAGTCGGTAAGCAGTGCCGTTTAAAGAACCAGATTTGCTGACTCGAATGGTGGTGCACTTGCTCTCATTGAACGGTAAGAGCCAGTCCGCGGACCATTTTTGAAGTCTTTTTTTAAATTTTCGTGTATCTGCATTTCGTCAGTAACAGTTCAAATTACGCTCCAAAATTTTATATCATCGGCAAACATGGCGATACCGCAATCCAGTACGCGGACGCAGTCGTTGATGTAGATAACAAACTAGATAGGGCAGAGAACGGAGCCTTGAAGAACACCACTCTCAACCTCAACCTTGGCTTACTGTCACTGATGTGAGCAGTTTGCCAGCAACCGATTAGGAAGCTTTTTATCCACGCAAGGAGCCTACCACTTACTCCTATGCGGCTGAGTTTATAAACGAGGCGATGGTGCGGCACACTATCAAAAGCCTTTTTGAAGTCAATATAGACAGCGTGCACTAAGTTTCCACTATCAACTGCCTTAGTCTACCGTTCCAAACAGAAGAGCAAGGTTGAAACGCAGGACCTACCTCTGCGAAAATTACGCTGTGCATCCGATAGCAGATGAGTTTGTTAAAGAAACGGCATAAGTTGTTGCTTGATAATTTTTTCCATGATTTTGCAACAGATTGCAGTAACGCTGACCAGACAGTAGTTATTTGCTGAGACCCGGCTTCCCCTTGTATAGCGGTGTAATCCTCGCGGATTTCCAATCTACTGGTAGGCATCCGAATTCGAAAAAATGTTTGGAAGAGCATAGAAAGTGGTTGGGCCAACTCATTGGCGAGCTCCTTCAAAATCTTGGCTGCTACGTCGTCGGGACTTGGTGACTTAGATTCCTTTAACCTTAAGAGTTCCTTATGCACAACATCCTCGGGGAATTGGACAGTCTCAACTATTGTATCCGCATCGGTGTCGTCGGTGGGGTGATCGTATGCCATTTCCTTTGTTAAGACTGACCGGAAAAAATTCGAAAGATAATCAGCTTTTGCTTCATCATCTATCAAGTCTCTTCCCTCAGCGGTCCTCAGCAGTGGTATCGGATCTTTCTTTTTTGTTACTCTGCCTGAGGTAACTGTAAAACAGTTTGTGGTTCACTGTGGCCCAGTTTAGCAATTATGCTTTGAAATCCCGTCTTGTTTTGAGAATAAGACCCTTGTCCCGGTTTGTCTTAGTTTTCTAGGCACCGACAGATGCAGGAGTCCTGTCTGCAAGCATTTTTTTCCCACAGCTTCCGCTTTTTGTTAACTTCTATTTTTTAGGCCTGCGTAAGCCATCGCGGTCTAGTGGTCACCTTTTTTTGCGAAATTGGACAGTTGTTGTCGATGACTCTATGCATTGTGTTTCGGACCGCTTCCCAGTCCGCAGTTGTTTCCAGAAAATAGAGGTTCCTATTGGGCGCGCGTGAGTTCGGTCATTTTTCGATCGAAATCGCCTCGCCAAATATTTATTCTGGCTGTTGAGAGTCTCTCCGGTACTGAGAATAACGAGTACTTCCATAGCAGTACAACATGGTGGCTTTTATCTAGTGGTGGCAGACATGACACTTCGTCGATGCTGTCTTGCGATTTCGTGAGAACGAGGTCCAGACAGTTGGACTGTTGGCCATCGCGCATCGTCGTGGGAAAAATGACGCGTTGCGTGAGAACTAACTTAAGATTCATGCTCAGAAGGCAGCTGTCGAACGTTAGATCGGAGCTATGTGCGCAGGCCGCACCCGTCGATGTGAGGCACGTTAAAGCCCCCAAAATCAGGATGTTCGATCGTGCAGTTATCTTTTCCAGCTCGTTTAACAAGGAGGCATCTACTACGGGCTCTTTCTTTCGGAGGTCGGTAGAGTGACAGGATATCGAGGTTGGGTGCACCTGGTACATTAATGGACAGCCAGATGGCCTCGGAAGTACACGCCCGTTTATCCGTTTTGTCTAAAACTCTGACTCCATTTTTCACGTATGTTGCTACGCCACCGCCTTGACGACCTTCTCTGTCTTTTCTTGACAGCTGATAGCCAGACATGGATACCTTGCCGTCAGCTACCTGTTCAGACAGCCAAGTTTCCGTTATTGAAACTATATCTGGTGATAATTCAAAGGCATGAATCTTCAGCTCATCAAGCTTTGAAAGCATACTCTGTGCATTTGTGTACATGAAAGTTAACTTTCTGTTTGTTCGAGAATTGGTTATAGTCAGGCTCTCCCCGGTCCTTGCCAGGTCGACTGTGCGGTCATCTGCGGAGGACCTTTCCCTGGGGAGAACAGTGGACGCTAGGCCACTTGGTTGTTGTCAATAACCAAATGTTTTCCCCCTCGTTCTGCTTCTGTATTTTTTCGATTGGGCTCAATCCTCCCACTACTGAGCCGACTGAGTGGTTATCCAAAACGGACCTATCCAAGGTGAGAACAATGGACAATGGATCACTTGGTTGTTGTAAATAACCAAGTTTTGTTCGCCCTTGCTGAACCGCACCCTGTTTTCGGAAACAATTTGACCACGTTTGTTCTGTTCTGCAGCTGAGAACTCCTGCTTAACAAAAAACTTCCTTGTCAGAGTCTTTTATTTTAAAACGCCCAGATAGAATTTGAGTAGGTTTCCACTCACACCCATTTTATGCATCTTTCATATTAATCGTCTGTGTGGAACCTTTTCGAATGACTTGCTGACCGACAAACCAATTTCTAAACATTTAATATGCCTAGCCAAAGATGTTAGCAGGTTTGTAAGACAAGAGCGGCCACTTCAGAATCCCTGTTTCGCTGTTCTTAGCAAGTTGTTATCATCCATATGTCTTTTTACTTCCGTTTTGATTGGTTTCTTCATAAGTGTGCAACAAGTGCCTGTCGCCATAGGCTGAACCTCTCATTTGCGCACTCACATTCGTCTAATTTCGTCTTTTCAAGTTCAGTAGATGAACTGGCTGTGACGAGGCCCGCTCTTTTGTTAAGTCCGGATGTTGGTGCGGCTTCGAGTGTGTCCAACGCGGACTGATTTATGTCGGACCTGTGTTCACGTTTAGGACTGCGTTCGTTGTACAGATTTCGGAATTTTGTTAAGCTGTGGTGTACGCCACTCAACGGTTGATTGAGGTTATTGCCACGTGCCAGGATTTGATCGTTTCTCTGACAACATGGTCATTTTCTCGACACAGAATTTCCACATTTTGAAGGGCGAACGTGTGTTCTAAGTTTTCACAATGTTCTGCCACAACAGAACAGTCAATCAACCCTGTTCACTGCACTTGTGTGCATGGCCATTGTGGTGTGAAACTGTTTGCCCGTCTCTCCAGTCGACAAACAGTCGCTGAACGGAAGTCAATTTCCTTTGTGCATAATGTTTAAGACGCGACTGCAAGAAAACTTAAAACCGTTAGGGATTGGCGTGGCTCACAAACCGGCATTAATAATCAGACCAAAGGTTATGAGGCCCAAAGATCCGCTGCAAATGACGGAACAATCAGCGGTGGTCTAAAGCATACCTTGGAGAGATTGTGATGCAAAGTATGTCGGTGAAGCAGGCAAACGTCCTGGCACGAGGTTCCATGGACACTAGCTCGTAATTCACTACGAATACAAGCTTTATTTGGTCTACGGCCACACGCAACAGCGGAAGCATGTTGTCGATTTTGAGAAGATAACGATGATTGGCAAGGAAAACGATACTATGGCTTGACTAGTGCTTGAAAGCTGGTCGTCTACTGGCACACACAAAAGAGCCATTAAGTTAAACCCCGTCTACCAAACCATTCACGCAAGGCTAGGGAGGGAGAGTAGCAACACAAAACACGGACAACCTGCTGTTGTGTAACGTTACCGACGTGGCATGGATTCTCGTAAAGACAACTGTGAGGCCGCAAACGAAGGGAGGATGACGAATGCGCACGCTAAGACATGAATGCTGTGAACGCAAGGGCGTTAGAGAAACAAGCTGACGCCGTGCCAATGGCAGTGGAAAGCATGGCGTCAATCAACACCCAAGGAATATACGACTCGCGGCGACTTGCATTATTTCATGGTCGGAGGAATAGAAGGCACCAAATTCTGACGATAAGGACGTTCATGCTTTCAAAACGTCAGCACACACACAACTTGGTGCCAGCTTAGTCTTCTTCTATCTCTTTTGGCGATAATGAGCGAAGCATATGTACATATAAATATGGCCATTTCTGGCTTGTTAGCCGTCATCAGCCAGTCCGAACCCTGGGATTGGGTATGTCTGGCTGAAGACGGCTAACCAGCCAGAAATGGCCATTTTGGTCACCCTTGTCTTTGTGTGATCCACTCTATACATATATATGAGAAGAAGAGGCGATCTCGGGAATAATGGGTTGAATATCCTGACGTTTCGAAAGCGTACAGGCTTGCATCGTCGGAGGTT
>JAYGXS010001693.1:0-12756 GCA_036362985.1 Ligula intestinalis | reverse complement strand
AGAAAAACAGAATAGTTGTCAGGGCAGTGGGAATGGAGGGGGGGGGGGAGGAAAAGGGGATCAAAGTCTGATCAGCATTAGGGGGAACTAGTAGTCAGGTGAGGTGCTGAGCTGCTGGCTGTTGGATTAGCAGTTTTTGACCATGGTAACTGCGGCGCTGCGACGAAGTTCTTTTGGGCGCACAGGTCTGGTCGGCGCAGCCTGATGGTGGCCGCTTCTGCCGTAGCCAACAGACGCTGTCAAATAAATTTTGAGCAGCCCAAGGGTACCTTGTAGATCGCTCAGAAGGCTTCTTTGGCATCCACCCGATGGTCTGAGTCTACCAGATGCGCTAGAATGGAACTATTTACACCCTTTAGTTGGTCCTTCTTTAAACATGCTGAAATGTGTTCTCGTACCCTTTTGAACAAACGCCAACTCGTGCCTCTTGTAAGTGTATTACTGAACTAAAAAGAAATGTAAAAAGCATGGTTAAAGAACAAAGCCAACCAAAATAATATCCTGTTGATAAGCAAAGTGATGCCTATGGACAATCAACAATATTACAACGCGTACCATTTGTGAACGTAACTAAGGGTGTGTTTGGGTAAGCAAAATTCTGACCTATTACATAGTTGGCAGAACTATTTTATTCCTAATCACAGAAAAATAAATAAGTCTCACAAGGCAGTCCTATCTGAATCAAATAGCTAAATCGAAGGAATAACAGTGCGTGAGGGCGTCCATGGGGATAACACTTACGTGTTTTGACAGCTTTTCCAATCTAAAACGTACGTCAAAGTCATGCAAAGAACGCATTTCAACAAGCCGAGGAGGCGTGGTCCTCCACTTTCACCTATGAGCACTAATCTAGACCCCGTGTAGGTGAACAAATTGGGATACGAAAAAAGAAAGTGTTGAATGAATGTAGACACAGAAAAAATAGAATTATGTGGCCATTTATGACTTATTTTATATTTAAAGATGAAAATAACCATCCATATCAGGAGTGCTCATGACCTGCTTCCTCTCGCTGGCTCATCTGAGTAACGAATGAGAGAATACAAAATTAAGTTCGTACAAAATGGTCAACAAGGTCATAAGACATGGTCACGAAGGTTAATTATTAAAGCTAGCGAGTTAAAGCAATTTGAAACGAAACAGAGAGGAAAACAATGGTAAAGGCGCAAAGGTGGGCAGGGCACTGTGTAAATCAGAGAGTTGGATATTAATAAGGTAAAGTTAGAGTAACTATCACAGGCGGTTAAGTGAGTCGAACCCAGCAACTGCGATCTTCGTACTTTAGTTACTGAGTGCAGATGAGAAGTCGATAAAGTCCAGAGTAGAGGGAAGAGTATATTGTGAACACCAAAGAAAGAAGAATAGATAGATGAAGTGGAACTAGGGATGACACGTCCGCTCAGGAAATTGACCGGGTCGCAAGTGACTGTTTCAGAGCAGGTAGACCAGCAGACAGAGAAAGAGAGCGCCTTCATTGGCTAGGTTGGCCTTGAGATGTTGGGCAAAGAAGCAGCTTGCGTTGGGAACGCGTGCAAGCTTGCTAGTCGCCCTTTGGCCCCAACTGCGTAAATGCGGGAACTGTGATTGGCTGGCCGAGCCGTCGAAAAAACTGCATCGGTGAGCCTTTGGGAAAATGCACTTCGATGCGAGCTAGTTGGCCAGGCACGACTTACTACATAACCACATGCTCCAACTGTTTACATAGGTCAGGTTTTGACCGCCGTTTATAGGCCACTTACAGGTTGCACAAAGTACGAGTTGTTCGTCCCCAAGCAAGTACTTGGAAATCGTTTTGTGGCCGACAGAATGGCCCAGATCTAGCAAATTTTCAGTAGTGGAAGAATAAGGGGTTTCATTTTCCTGTTTTAGTAGTCAACTTGGCGATTGCTCCTGGATTATGGCTGCAAATTGCCGTTGCGTTCGTCCTGTGTACTTGTTTCTGTCAGTTCACGTGCATTCATAAACAAAACTGTAAGTGGCGTGCAATGGTAAGGAAAACTTCGCACAAGGAATTCGTTAAGGCATAAGTGGATTGCAAAAAATAGTTCAACTGCATATTGTGTACCCTCAATGGCATTAAGCAGGCATCGCTTGATGGCATTCAAAAGGTTGTCACCCTAAAACGGCAAGGATATGAAAATAGACTTTTCAGAAACTAACTGTTTCTGTCAATTGAGGTCGTAAGGATGTACTTTAGCTGTCTATAAAGTGTCTATGATTCAGACTAATCATGCATCCAATGTATCAATAGAGCAGATTTTTACCTTCTCCCGGAACATTTAACATCAAGTTACTTTCCGTTAAAGGGGACAAACTTAAGATAATGCAGGTACTGACCTTTCAAAATATTCAAATAAAAGACCGTTCATATAATGGAGCCATATTGCTGTCTGGGCATTTGAATGTTGAGTAAGGAAAGCTAGTACTCTCGTTTCCGTTCCATAATTAAATGAATCTTTGGATGCAAACTATTAATTGCAAACGACAATTATTTGGCTCCTTCGACAATCATGAAGACATCATCTACATATCGTCTGAAGGCTCTTGTCATGCTCAATTATAAGGATACTTTTCCTTCCGAATGGCTGATGGTCCAAGTTGACATCCTACTGCGACTTCGTCAATTTGTTGATTACAAATCTGATAAAAACTTTGGGAATTGGAGGATTTAACGTACAGTTGACGTTGTTTATTTAGTTCATCGGGTTGACTTGAGGCACAAAATGTTGTTTACTTGACGTTAATTCCGTTCAGATCAGAATAATGGGAGAACATTGAAGTGAAAATGGGCGAATTCCAGCGTTTATTGATATCCGAGGAATTTCCTGCGCTATGAAACGCTGCTGAAAAGAACTTCTTGTGTACGCATGCTGCACTATAAAAGAACCTCTATGAAGAAGAGAAATTTTTAATCATATCTCTTCGCAAAACGGAAAATGTCGGTTTGCGTCCATGAAGTTTATGTTAGTGCATTCAGGAGATAGCGCATTAATTTTGGGAAAAGAAGAGTGAAATTAATTCAAAAAATATATTTTGCAAATCTGCCAAGTTTTTTGCCATAAAATTTAGCAATAAACATTTAAGGTTGTTCTTTGCTATACTCTATATTACATTTATATTTTATATTTCGGAGGTTACAGGCAAGGAGTGCGTTTGAAAACTTTATTAGTATAAGCCAACCAAATTCATTGTTAAGATAATAGAAATTTGGAGACATTTAACATAACAAACATTTGACTGAGTTGTCACGGGACATTGCGAAACAGTTTTTTTTGGATAAAATCGCCGTTGATATTATTGCCACTCTGTTTTGCATTTGCCGTTGCAGAAGTAAGTCTAAGAGTTGACAAATATGATGAAACCTGTTCCGTTTTCGATAAAAATATTGAGCACTTTCATTTTTAACAGTAGAGGTATCTCGAATTGTTAGGGAAATCATTCAAGTGGCCAAAATTTACCATTCCGATCTTGACTTCATCTTCAAAAAATAAAGTACGCAGAGATCAGACGAAAAATATAGAAGTAAAGCTTTTTTTCAAGAGCTAACTTGTTATAGAATTGTTCTAAATCAATCTTAAGTGTATTCATTCGCGACGTTTTTATTGGACGTTCATTTTTCTCGGCAATGAGCTGAAATGATTGGGTGGTTCCGAAACTATGACACACACAGACAGCTGCGAATGTAAGAAATGTTTAAAAGCTCGTTATTTACGTGATAAGATTTTAAGATGTATCTTATTTTGAAGGTTTTGATAAGCACATAGAATATAATCCTTATTTATGGTCAATCGACTGAAACCAGTGAAAATTGTAAAGTCATAATTTGAATTTCAATGAAGATCTGAACCTTTTCGTAATTGAAATCCCAAAATAATTACAAAAAATGTTTGGCGGAAGCCAATTGCTCTTTGCGTACAAAAAATGGGGGTTGATAGCAGCAGATGAAAATAAAATTTACATTTATCAGTCATTGACCGGCATGCCCGCACGTGAGTTTACGAAATATTTTACACTTATCATCTCCCAATGGGCCAAGTCAAGCCTAACTGTGGTTGTATAAACGAAAGAAAAAACGAGAAATTTTCGAGGAAATGAAGTGAATATATGCTCAAATTTGAAGCTGTTTGGCAACATCCATAGATTCCATTCCATGTTATACGGAAGCATATATATATCCAAAAACTTTAAAAATGATTATTTTCCAAAGTAATTTTACTTCTCCTGCTATATTCACTCGGTCTTTTTTGTATAAAGAGGCTTCCTCTACAAGTAAAACTTAAGTTTACTTAGTGCGCTCGATATCTAATTTTTCGGAATTTTCAACTTTGCTAAAAAGCTTGCATTTCTATCAAATGTTATATTCCTTCATAAATCATTATGTACCCCATTGTGAAGAGCGACCATTACTTTATTGTTATAAGACTTTTGCGGCCGCAGCTTCTGTTGCGTTTGAGAAACAGGAAGTAAGTTGTAAAAATCGTTGGATTTAATGAGCTAGTTAACCTACTGTAATTGGTTATTCAATCGAAAGTGGACATCCTATGTACACAATTGTGATAAGTCCCGTAATATGCCGGAGGAAAGGAGAGTGTCAGAAGAATTTGCACGCTTATGTGCACCTTTTCACCTCTAACCATTTTTCTTCTGTTTTTCCTTCTACATTATTTTACCTCGCTTACTGTACGAAGTATCCTTCGTGCCCATGCCCTATGATCTCACTGACCTTTGTATGCGAATTCTGTTTTGTTTTCTTCTCATTCGTTACTCACATTAGGCTGCGCGAGGTAGCAAGTGATGAGCACTTTCGCAATTAATGGATCCATTAAATTTTGTTCTTATTGCCATCTTCAAATGTTCACCTGGAATGGGATGCTTAATTTTATATAAAGAGTCAGCAACTCTCCAAGTCTAAACCTATAATACTTAAAAGTTGGATTCTAGTCTGTTTAATCGTCGAGCAAAACGCCCTGTCACTTCAAGTGCCGAACAACCCTATGTCGGCATCCTTCAAAGTATTCAGAGTCAGTCTTCATGACCCAGAAGTCGTTATTCCAGCCTTACTTCTTAGGCCTTTTACATGCAAATTGTCACAAGTGAGTCAGGAATCAAAACAGGATTGTTTTTATTAATGTGACTTTTCGCAGTTGTATCCAAGCTGATACTCGGGAACAAACAGTTAGGTATAGTGAACTACTTTGTCAAACCTTCCTTTTTGATACATCATTGTTGCTTTGGAGCGTCCAACGTTCAGCGTTGCAAGGACATTAATGCTATTTTCAGCTAAAGTTGATAAAAACTGAAGTAAGCCTATTATTGTCAGCCTTTTGCTGTTTGGTAGACTAATGTTTTGCCTTATTCATCCCTCTTGTTAAACCTGGTCTACATAAAAGACCAACACTCTCTAGGTTACGCACAAAACGCGAATGAGATCCCAACTGTGCTAATTTGATATGTTGCTTAAGTTGATGCACATTGGGTTTGCTATTTTGTAACGCAGAACGATTACAGTTCTGCAAGTCCTGCAAACAACCTTCAAGAAAAAATTTAACTCGGTAGTTTGACATACAGTTGGACAGGTTATTTTGATCAATTTGATAAAAAGAAATGCTTTTGTTTGGAAAACCACCATCTTAGTTTAAGTTATGGAGCGAAATGGGCACTCATTTTGGCTTAATCATGAGTAACTTTATATCGAAAAAAGTGTTCTATGCTATAAAGTATGACAGAACCAAAGTTTTAACGAATATGCATTGTAGTTTGGAAGAATTCCAGAACAAGTAAAAAAAGGAAAATAATGCTCCCCTTGCAGAACTGGGAAATTTTGTGCGAAGTTGATAAAATGGAAGCAAAGCCAACTCTAAGGAATCACATATAGTTTCAAAAATAAAGACAGATTTGTTTGTTAAAAATTATTTTTTGCTAATATGCGAAGTTAACGCCATAAAAGCCAGTCTTATAAATTTATATGGTAAATGTCTTTAATCCAGCTTGATATATAAGGGGAAAGCACGACTTGCTTTTTTTCTGTATCCTGTCGTGGTGTTCAAAAGTCAAAGCCATTTCTTGCTGCTGCATAACTCGTTAGCCAATATGTTTGAAATTAATAAGGCCACAATTTCCAGAATTATTAACTAAAGGACATTGCCCAGACGTAATATTTATGGGCAAACATGGTCTACAACGAAGCAAGATGACGATTTTATTCACCGAATAGTAAAAGGCACCATTCTATGTCCGTAAGTGCTATTCAAAGGGAACATTTTAAATGTCTTTTCGGTAAAAATTACAAAAAGAATGCACGAAAGTGGTCCTCGTCAGCGGACAGAAACAATGAAGCGGTATTTTAGTAGAGCACTAATTGAGGAACGCTTTATCTTTGCTAAGGAATATATTAGTCACAGGTTTTTATATTGAAAGAGTATTTACTAGTGCGATGAAGTCCTCACCTTCGAAAAGATTACATGTGGAAAAATCAAGCGCACGCCAATGTGTTCCCCAATCTCCGCGCTAATTGCCGAGGCTGTATTTTAAAAGCTCTAGAGACGGCTGTTCAAATAGTATGAGCCCAAATGTTGGGCACGCTAACCAGACAGCACCTTCGTTGTCATCAAACGATGGAGAAACCGGTTGGCATCTACAAACGCGAATGCATGGGCATCAGCTGGTAGTAGGGAGATGCATGGCTCTTTTTAAGCGGGTAATATAAGCTTGCAGGGGTCTAGTGAATCCCGTCGAGTTATTTTTCATGTTGGTATAATCCACCTTCCATACGTTACTCTCATTTGTGGACAGAGTGACAGGTACACAGAAGAGGCTGTAAACTCAAAAAGAAACTGAAGAAAAGGCGTCTGTGAAGTTATTACAAGGATAGAGTTGTCATTTTTACTAACGAGGAGATTCAAAGAAGGAGATGAGACTCCTGATCGCGAGCTATCCATCAATTCCGAATGAATCTCCGTGAAGATAAAATCTGCAAGTATTAAGACGTATTTTCTATGGCAGAATTATTTTAAGGCAGTGATGAGTGCATCGTTTGCTTCCATCAATTACCTTGAGGGTGCATATACTAGACCAAGGTGCGTATCCGGTTGCGTCGGTACGTTCGATTTAAAATTAAGTATTTTGCGAGAAGCGTTCATTTTTAATGAAGAACCATGTGGGAAGTCGTTGATACCACCACTTATGAATGTTGTGACTTCTCCAACCTTTCTTGCATTTTGGTACATGCAAATAAGCTGTAGTCCTTTCTTTCTGACTTCCACCACTGGTATCTGTTCATTAAACCATGTTTTTTTAGAGCAATCGGGGCAGGTAACAAATGGCTCACGACCAGTCTGAGTTAATCTCATTTATTTAATAGACTTTGTGCATTTGTTTGCATCATTGCCGTGTGGTTGGCTTTAATCGATGACCTGTGTTTAGTTTCTGTTTTCTCAGAATGACGTTTTTCAATTTTTTCCTTACGTATCTCAGTTCGGAGTGCATAGATCGTCCGTTTATAGACCCCACAGAGTCTAGTTGGGCAGGTCCAACTTTCATTGTAACGGGCTTTTCTCACAAATAGGACTCCTGCACATACATTGTTTTTCAATTCTTGCATTTCAGTCCTAGGGCCCACTGTCTCTCCCATCCTTCATGTTCATACTCACTTCAGGCAGTTTCATTCACTCTCTTGGTTTACATCTGGATTTAAAAAACACATTTACGTGCTGGTTGTATTTGGCCATTATTCTTTTGAGAAGAAGCAGTGCCTTAACATCATTCTCCAAGACATCTTTAAGGGGTCTTGGTCATGGGGATAAATCACGACATGACTCTGCTTTGTCAAGTCGGAAATACTTCTGTAGACAATTGATCGCCCCATTCTGCAAGACGCAGATTATGTGTCACTCGTTTCTTGGAGTGATCGCTGTGTACCCAGGAATACTCATCAGGAAAACATTCTGTTTCCAGTAGTGACTTTTGTATTTCCGCCTCTACGCCAGTGTGTTTTTTTCCCTATAACGCTTTCTTCATGGGAAAGAATAACGAAGCCCACATTGGCTGCGTTCTGCACCTTTTCTGAATTTTTACTCCGTTTCAGTAATCTGTACACAGCTATAGTACATCCACTAGCGTGTGATTGCTGAGGCACCCTATATGACCTGCCCTTTCTAGGCAGCGGAGTTACACACTCACCTTTTATAATCGGATAAGTGTCTTGCTGATGATTTTCGATGGACCGGTTACTGGGCCCGTTGTTCAGGTTTGAATATAACTTTTCTGAGGAAAAAAGATGACACTTTTGCGTCTTGTAACGGTACCCGGCATTAATAAGCCCCCTTTGCACCGAAACGTTCGCCGGAATGAGAGAAAAAACGCCTGGATATTGTTCTGGTGATATGATTCACCTTCTTCTCCAGGCCTGCTTTGGGCTTCTGTCCTCCGTATTTCACCTAAAGGAACATCCGTTGGATACGCTTTTCATTTTTACCCAATTTGAAATCGATGGGCTCCAGGATGATAATTAAAAGAATAAGCCGGTTGAAATTGTTTTTCCGCATCGTCACTCTTTTTTTTCAGTTAGCCACAGCTCACGCACCAGCGGTTGTCAGTGTGTGGTGCCAGTAAACTGACCTCAGTTTCGTTTGTGATATTTGGAGTTCACTTTTTCACATAAGATTGTGAATGAAGCAAAAATCAATCTCAAATCTTCTTCCGAGTTGACTATCCTGCTAGCGTGCGTTTGTTGCCAGTGCTCAAGCCGTTTGACTGCCTGAGGCAGTGTTAATGTTTCAAATTTAGCCAACAACGAACAGTGTTGTCCCTCTTGTAGAGGTGGATTGGCCAAATGTACGTAGCTTGAGCTTCTTGTGACGATTTAGATGGCATTAAGGTAATAGTCTGCTGTGTAACTGGTAGAACTAGTAACGATGGTCGCGAAAATTCCAAAATATACAAATATAAATGAGCACTTGAAGAAGATAACGCAACGAATATTCTCGTTAAGAAGAATGAATCAGCCTTTTAAGAGTCTTATCTGTATGGATATACGGTAAGTAAGCAGCAAATCAGAGAAAGTCAAAATCTGAGCAATCAGAACAATTTCAGGACGCTGCTTAGGCCTGTTGGATATTAATGCGTATGATCATATTTATAATTTGTACAAAGGGCGTTTTTTCTCCTGAACAGTGAATCAAGTCGCAAGTTGTTCGGCGGGGGCTGGCGCGGGGGGTGGCCGGATAAACAGTGAACCTTAAGCACGATAAAGTTAATCTGTCCTTTAATTGTTTACTGAGCGCCCTTTTTCCATTGCTTATATTCCTGATCGATAGCATCTTGTAAGCTAGCCCATCCGAACATATATATTTAAGTAATTCTGCTGACAGATCGTGATTGCAAAACTTCAGGGTGACTGCTGATGGCTAATAAACTACATCCAACAGTTCCAGTCTACACTGCATCTGTTGACTATCTTTGTACCTTAAATTATCCAGCCGTTGGACACGATCGAGTTTCATAAACAATCGCTCAGCACTCCTCTTACAATGTGTTATATGAGCGCGCAAAGGTTAACTGAACAACAAAAACAGAAGCATTATGTCCCGAAGCGAACAGAAGTCGCATGAGACCATTGAACAAACTGCATTAGTAAGTTTATTGATAAATTTAAACAAACCAGCAACACTCTGAACCCTTAAAATCCCACTTGCTCATTCACCCAGTTTCAATTAAACTTAGCTATTTGTGGCACTTAAGTTTGGCACAAAGTTCCGTATATTTGCATTTAAATTCGTTCGAAAGAACGAAATTTGATGGACAAAGGTAATTTAAGTAGTGCATCCGATATTCTTCTAGTCGCAGCATTTAGCCTTTCGGGACCGGTAGTTAGAAGGTGTTTTATGTATGGGGAATCAGAATAGGCAGTGGTGTACAGTAGTCACCAAAGAACATGCAACGTTCCTGATGAAATTTGACTGGGTGCTGTAGCGTTTATCTAGTAGCACTATCGTGATTAATTTAGTTAATTGAATTCTGCGAAAGCCTTTTAGTTAGATGTATTACTAGAAATGGCCAATAATTTTAAGGAACTTGGGGTCGTCTCACATCGAAGATATTTCCTATGCTATATCGAAAGAGAGAACCAAATTGCACATTTATGTTGATTATACTATGAGGGAACTCTGTGATCCAAATCGGATAACCTGTACCTGGAACGCGTGCGGGCGAGGGCTACGAAGATGGTCAAGAATCTTGGTATTCTGCCTTATGAAGACAGACTGACCAAACTTGATCTTTTCTCTCACAATTATAGGCAACTCCGCGGGGACCTCATACAAACCTACCGTATTGTTAGAGGCCGAGAGTGTGCCCTAGAATTTGATGATTTCTTTTAATTGGCTCGGACTGATCATCTGCGGGAACATCCCTTTAAAGTAAAAAGGAAACCGGCCCATATCGACCTTCGACACAACGCCTTCTCTCGGAGGGTCATTGGAGTGTGGAACGGACTCCCTGAAGAGGTGGTCCTCTAAGATATTGTTGACATTTTTAAAAAAAAACTGATACTCATTTGCTGAGAAAATGTGGCAGATATAATGAACAAAGTGTCAGTAGCAGCACTTTGCAACTGGCTCACAGTTTTCGCTGATTTTAATCCTACAGTTATACATTTGTATTATGTTTTATTGTTACGGTGGAGCTTATTTGCGATTTTCGGTTACGGATAGGGAGCTCAAGGGCAAAACCCTTCTTCCCTTAATAAAGTGACTAAAAGTGACTTATATGCATCCCTTACAGAAATAGAAAAGCTTGTTCAAAACTGTTCACATTCAAGTGAAGCCAGGTTAAAGGACTCATATTTATTTGCAGTAACAATTGAGATTTGTATTAAAAAATATGTTTAGCTATCCTGTGACGTTTTTTGGCACAGAATGCAGTAACAGAAAAGTGATTGTTTCAATGCACAAATAACGCAAACTTGTCAACGCGAATTTAAGACAAGGAAGTTCGTTTTTAATGCAAGTTATGCAAACATGTAATTTTTTGTGTACTTAACGTTCCCATTAGCTGCATTAAGAAACGGAACAGATAGACGAATATGTATATCAAAAAATGGCAATGTAGATGCCCAGTTTTTTGTATTCGCAAGATTATATTATAAAGTGGAATTGATCCACTTATGCAAAAAATAATAAATTATAAAGAGACAAAAAATTCCTTAATCTCCAGTCAAATTGAATCAGTGTTCTTTGGAAAACCTATATAAATTCTCATGGTTCTAAAATGTCATCGTGACATTCTGTTTGAAAAATTAATATACGCAGAAATTCGTCAGCCAAGTATCTTATTAAAGCACTTTCTGAAAAGAAACCTGCAAAGTGTTTTTATTAAACTTAGGAATAGTAATGTCAGAACTCCACTGCGGACATGATTCACTCTGGCCAATGTGGTTTGCTGTTTTGAGGCATTTCTTCATGTCAGCAACGTTGCCATTTTCATTAAAACTTATATTAGGAATTACTTTTTTTCGGTTTATACTCTTCATGTTGATCTTATTTAAAAGGTTTTGATGTAAAAGTTGAACGAATGGGCATAATATCAATGAAGACAGTGAAAGCGAAAAACTGCTGATACATTTTTTACCACAACATTCAATGAATATTTATAGAATAGCGGTAAGAAAGTACAGACTATTTTCACTTAAGAAACGTTTTTCTATAAAAAGAAAGGGGTTGCTTCTAGTTTTCATCTTTACAAAAAAACCTAAATTCATTGTTGTAATTTCTAGCTTTTTTCACGTCTTTAGTACTTCGCGATTGCGTTTTCATTTTATTCGATTTAGAAATGTTGATGATTTATTTGTGTAGATTTTCTTAATGCGTATTATTGTTAAACATATCTTGGAAAAACTTGATTATCCAAGCACCGTGCACAACTTAAATTGACACACGGAAAAACTTAGCTCCAGTAGCTGTGGAAAACAAACTCAACAACATTTTTCCTTTTTCCACTTATATCTGCGAACTTTGTTCCCCATCTATTCTATTTGCCCACGCCAAGAAACACCATTTCTGTAGGACAAAATTCTGAGTTTATGGTTATACGAGGTGCACTGCTTAAATAACCTTTGCCAGTTGATGCAAATATTTGGCCAAAAAGTCTCTTCGGAATAACTGCCTACTACGTGCAGGTAGCTGCAGAATACGAATAATACATGTGTCTTCAAATTTACTTTGAACTTGTGTGGTCCGTAAATGTTAATAAATAAATAAGTAATGCTTCTGCGTGCATTTGGCAACTTGTGGATATTTTTATTGCAGTGAATGATGGACGAAGACGTAAAATATGCAACAGAAATTTCTAAATCAGCAGCTACGGTTAAATGGCAGTGAGAAGCTATGTCAAAGGGTTCATTAAGAGCTCATTTTTTGATAATCGTTCAGCTTGAATCAACTGTCTCCCACCACCTACTGACATTGTACATCCATATCTGCTCGTTCTAAGATGGATACGCCGTTGTTCAGTCTTTAAATGACTAAGTAGTATATATTTGCAAGTACCTGCACTCTAGATTTCAGGAACATTAAAGTAAGTTATTGATAAACAAGAAGGATTGTCTTTACAGCAAATAATTGCTAGCTGCCGTCGAATTCCCTGAATATATAGTTGGCCGTGGAGTGTAGTATTAAGAGTGCTGCAGGAAACATGCCAATATTGATAAGATACTAGCATTCACTTGCAGAATAACATTGAGTAGTGTCGCAAAACTGTTTA
>JAYGXS010001692.1:0-12765 GCA_036362985.1 Ligula intestinalis | reverse complement strand
CAACCAGGTCCTGCACGGTGAAGGTAGGGAAAGGCTGCCAGCTCAGAACACTTCTATGTGTATCTACTCATTTACTTGCTCCTGTGGAGCAGGTTATATCGGTCGCACGAGTCGGCTTTTATCCAACAGAACATGGGAACACCTCCCGACATGGCTAGCCAAAGGTGAAACTAAAAGCATCAACAGTTCTATCATTGCGCACATGGTTGAGTCCGGACATCGTGTGGACCCCGACGAAGCCTTTAAGGTAATTTACAAGGTTCCGCCAAATTACCCAAATTCCCTAGGTCAAGGTCTGCTAGCAACAGCAGAAGCAACTGCGACCCGGTTGAGGAAACTGGTTTTGTGTGCGCAAAAGAACCTACTGCAAGCCCCGAACTTGGCATGGCCAACGGTTACGTAACTGCCTGCATCTTTCCGCGCTCTGATTGGCTCCCGCTTGTTAGGAAAGACGATCTATCGATTGTTTCAATTTAACCCCCCCCCCTTGTAAATGTATGGCCTGAAGTGAATTTACCCAAAGTATACACTCGTCAAATATTGTTCTGAATCACATGAATGATCTAAATCTGCCCTATCCCCCCTAAGAATTAAGTGTGCCTTGTTGTCATCTGGTTGATCCTAGATTGATTGCTTGGGGAATCTTGCTTGGGCATTCAAGTAACGGTGTCAGAATTACTGGCTTCCGTATGTTGCAGTAGGCTGGGCGGATAACTCGACCCAAGTGTGATTAAACACATGACTTGTGTTGTAGCCTCGATAGCTTCGCTGAATAGAGCATCGGCTGTGCTAAAGTCTTCCCGTGCAGGTGTGGGTTCGCCTTCTATCGAAGCCACCGAGCTTTTCACAAATGGATCAAATGGAAAACGCTACGCTTTGGGAAAGGTGTACTTAAGTAGAATGCCTTCCCCCAGTGATTTTCGATTACATTGTTACTTTAACTTTACTGCATATGACACATAAGCAACCAACATATTCTTTTTCGCACGCATTTATAAGTAAATAACAACCTTAATTCTGCTCTTCACGAATGCATATCTTTTTACTGTACGAAGTTTCGTACTATGAAATCTGCAAGGCCATGAAATGTTCATTCTTACAGAAACGTATTTGTTCGTTTGTCAATGCTGCTGATTAAGTAGAAAAACATTGACCGTAGGAATTTTACAATTTATGAGTCGTATGTGACATTTCCTCAACAGCTTAGATAATTTTATGATTTTCTTTCCACCTTAAGTACATAGTACTCAGGTTGGAAACGCTAGCCGCAAGGTGTCTGTTGGATTCAAAGCTGTTCCATAAATTCAAAAACAGGTTACCTGAGTGTTACAATTGCTTCTGATTTAAGATTTAAAAACGGCGCAAGTAACTCTCAGGCAAGTATAAGAAAATATATTTTCGTGCATGTTTTCTATAAAGCAGATTTCAATATGTAGGGGGATGGAAAATCGATAAAAACCAGTAATAAAACCGAGCATAGTTTTTGCAAGCGACCGCAAAGATGCACGTTAAAAAGCCGGCACCCTATTCGGTCGGAAACGTCTTGGGATTATGCTGAAGGCTGACAAATATAGCAACCCAGCCAAAGTAATCCCTTCTACTCAAAAACACATGCGTAAATTTTGGCCGACAGTTTACTAGATTTTTAACCGACTGCAATTCGAGTTTTTTGAATAAGCTACATAGGTGACCAATGTTTTGGTAGCCAAATGAGTTCGTTCTACTTGGCGTAGTCTCTTGAGATTGCTTTGAATCTTACTAGTCGCGGGCTCATGCGCAAACACAAAGTGGAGCATTTCAGTAGTAGGTTAAAAAATGAGGAGTTTTCCAATATAATTTGTCAGGGCTAAATGGTCCCTTAGAAGGACTCGAAAAGTAAAATTAAAGTTTACACCAACTCTTGCAGTTTCGACAGGAAATTGGAAATAGGGTGCCAAAAGTAGTGCGGGATAATGAAGCGCCCAGCGACATATGCGCTGGCGTTTCTACTTGAACTTCCGAAGAGTTACCTCGCCAACTCCCCACTGCTGCAAATCGAGCAAAAAAGGATTCGGGTCTTTCAATTTGTCTCCCCAGTTTCCTATTTGCGTGTGGTAAACCTTGATGTATGTGAGTTCGCCAATTTTAGGCGAACATGAGGTGATGTCTGCTGAAAATGACCTTTGAGGTCTAGCCCTGATTTTATATGAATAAGCCGGAAACTGGTGACTTCTGTCGCATAACCAGAAACCAAGCGGAGTCTTAGCGGATACTAGGATAGGTCTAAATTCCTGGATATTTACGACAAAGCTAGTAAAAATCGATTAAGAGCATGGCTGAGCACCTATCTAGCATTTAAGGGAAGTCGTTTTCTAAGTGCTGTACATGCTTTAGGATTATTTGCTTATTCGCTAAACTTGGCAGCATTCGAACAGGACTTCAGCCGATTATCTTTCAACAACTTCTAGTGAAAGCGTGAGGAATTAAACTAGGAATTATTAGAAAAGTTAGCTGGCTCAAACCAGAGCGGTGAAACTTTTGAAATACGTGCAGAGCCTCGGAATGAATGTAGATGCTATGAGCAAAAAGCAAATTTCGTTATTAGTGGTGAAAAATTGATTCCTAGGTGGTAAGTCAAAAGGCGAAAGGGCGTTTACTGCGAGAGGTTTATTTAGTATTTGACGTTTTGGATTATTTTCTGGTCTCTTCAGCGTCAGAGGGTGAATAATCAGGTTCCTGGCTCTTGCTCTATACCGCTCGTTCCTTCCGCGTGCGCAGTCTGCCACGCCAGATTGAGTCGTAATCCAGAGAGATGCGAGACGCAGAAAGCGGTTTAACTTGGATTGGCAGACTACGCACGTGGAAGAAACAAGCGGTATAGAGCAAAAGCTAGGAGCCAGACTTTTCACCCTCTGACGATAAAATGGACCAGAAAATTATCCGAAACGTCAGATACTAAATAAACCTCTCGCGGTGAACGCCCTTTCGCCTTCTGACATATTTCGGTATTCAAAGGCGTATCTCTGCTGTCGATGCATATGAGTTTAGCTAGAATTTGAATTTCCACAGTTATACATTTTTTTGCGAACCGCTTCTTCAAAGTTATATTGATCGATTTTCCATAGTTATTCATTAATCGCGGATTCAATGCTATTATTTACAATCCTCAGTACTAACGAGGGTACTGGCTTTTCTTGCGACTGTGGATAAATTTAAGGTAAATTGAATGTACAACCAACCAAAAACAAATGGGGTCACAAGGTGCCATTTCTAATAGACTTTTTTGCATCCTGCGCCAAATCCCACGCTACTGAATAGTGTTAAAAGTAGCTATGTCAAATGTCACCGAAACAGTGACGGGAGCTTTAGAAATTTGCTATCTCCTCTGCGCTTTGGTTAGGTTACTCTCACCTTATGTTGGACGCTGAAGTTTTAAAGCGATTTAAAGGCACGGAGAAGGCAGAGGCAATTGAGAACTTACCGAGGGGAGAGGCCATATCTTGATCCGGATCCGACGAGCCCCAAGGGGAGATAGGCAGAAACAACGTTGTCTATACCTGTAGCCTGTTTACGTTGGAACGGTGACCTAATACTGGTGCTAGGCTGAACCGAGACGAAGACAGTTGAAGAGCAGGCGGAGACGTAGAAGGTGGGCCGTGTGGCGTGTTGTCGTCGTCGTCTGCTGATGCTGCTGCTGGTGCCCTCTGCGTTCGCTGCCGCCGCCGCTCTCGTCTTCGCAAGTGCGCGATGGTTACCGATGTGCCTGCCTCGCGTCCACTCTCTTGCGTCAGCCTCCACAGTCCCCCTGGGACCTTTTAGACCCGCGAACGCACACGTGCGCACTCTCAGACAGGCCCATCAGAGGATATTCACGCTTGCATGCAGGTAGGAGATGAGGACGACCAGAGGGATGCGGGGCGGGGTGGCGAGGGCAGCGGGCTGCGCGCGTGCGCAGGCGCGGGGAAGGTGAAGGAGGAAGAGCACTTGCCGTGTGTCTCTCTCGCTGGCTGGCTGTCCCCTGGGATGATCGCTGAGCAGAGCACAGAGCATGCGACAAGCGCTTGAACGCGTTCATCTCTCGTAGGCCGCTGTTCCGCTGCTCCTCCCCCAGGGGAACGACTAGCACACACACACACACACACACACACACACCCACAACGCGCACCCAGTGAGGCATGCTTGTGCACACGCCATTCCAGCCAATCACATCGCAGCAGTCTTGCCTCTGCACGTGGCCACTGCCTTGGTGGCACACTGCGCAATGCAACTCTGCCTTAGGATGAACTATGGACCATCAGGTAAGTAAAATTGATCAAGTTCGCGGTGCCCTGATAGGATACCTAGTGTGAGACTTTTTTGCGCAATAAATCGCTTTAGAATGATTGTTATTCTTTTATTTCTTGCATTTATAAATTCTTGCGATTAATATTCTGCACAGTTTTCTTTCCTACATTGAAACTTATCCGACTAAATCAAACTCAAATAGTGGTGTGCACCGAAAGCAACCAAAAAACCAATTAAATAATGCCGATGATCTCATTATTTTAGGGTTAGTGTTGTGGTTTAGCCTAAAGGTTTACTTTTTGGTTTGTGATTGGTTTACGGGTTGCATACATTGCTCTGTAATGTTATCATGCTTCCCTAACGTATTTGTTTGCATTAAATAATGGGTAAATCTTCATATGCATGCTTAAAACGTTCCGCAATAATGCGAGACATCCTATTTTTCCCAATTTCCTTGGCTCACTTACCGGCATAAAAGCAGCCAATCAGCACACGTTCAGTTTACTTGTCTAGTAGACAAATAGCCCTTCTCACTCTGCCTCGAAGCGATTTCCACCGTAATCCTGAAACCGGGTTCCCTACAAATACAGTGGCTTGGACGAATACCGACATTTTTGTAATTCACGTTCTTACCAGCAGACGACGCTTCGTTCCCCTTTCTTTTTGTTAATATTTTTCGGCTAGTGATGGGCCCATCACAGCAACAGGAAATTAAGTTTGCACTAAATTCCAAAATATGTGAATACACCTTTTATGCTCACAAAGTCGCTAGCACCAAAATGTACTCACATGTTCATGCTTGTATGTCTAGTGGCCGCGAAGGCTTCTCGTACAATGCGCCGAAGCTTCCGTCATATGACCTGCCGTACCTCGGCCTACCAGTACTCGGTACTCTCATTCTTAACACGATTCCTCACGTGGGAAGAAACGGAAATTGAGAAGCTGAAGGCAGACCTGTCCGCATAACTGATGTGGTAGCCGTGTCGATTTCTTACTTTGAGTATTTTGTGATCTTTGACCGTTTACTCTTGAGCTTTTTGGACCCCTAAAATTACCTTATTTTTGCTCACAGTGCATGGAGCCATTTTTTTGAAAATTTTGATATTATCATCAAAATATAAATCTCTATATTTCTATCTAACATGAGCACCCTGAGTTTGAACGCATCAACGTTCCAACTACTCGGCGAAAAAGACAAACACCTAGCCAATGTCTATTTTTCTGTTTACTGTCGGTGTTTGTGAAAACTCAGTTTTACCTTTTTCAGATAAAATTTTCAAAGTAGTGTAGTGTGTTGAGTAGTGCTGATATCTCAAAAGTGTCCAGGCTTTCGAGCCCGCTTCGTCTAGGACAACTGATGTCGAAAGAAACAGAAGTACTGGGCGCGTTTTTATCCCCCTCAACTATGAACTTTGTATGTGGATGCGAGTATTGTTGAAATAACTGAATAATTGTATATATCCGATCGCAACAGACAGCGAAACGAGCTCGTGACCCAATGTTTATGGCAATAGGCTTTTAGCTAACAGGTCGGCAGTTCGACTGAGGTTGCGTGTGGTCCGGTGAGGACGTCTAATAAGTCAGAAATGACCATTTTAGTCTCTCTTGTCTTTGTAGGAAACGCTGACTGCCTAAGCTACTAGCTGCTATGCAGCTGCTCGAGAAATGAGGCCCAAAGCAGAACGGCACAAGTGAGTTCTGCTGGCAGTTGGTGAGCTTTCAGCAACCAGTGTCAATATCTCCCAACCTATATTGACAAGACAAAGAGCTTGTAGCTCAGCGGTGAGGACGTTAGACTCAGATCAAACAGTTCGCGAGTTCGAGCCCAGTACTATGCACCTTGTTTGAGTTGGATATGACTGACTGAAGACGACCAGAAATGGCCATTTCAGTCTCCCTTGTCTCTGTCAGCCATGCTATTCTGACGTATAGCCGTTCATAGTGAAATAAAAACAATGCTTTGGATCGATTTTGGGATTAACCAACCAGATAAGGTACAACATTTTAGAGCCCTTTTACCTTCCTTCACACGCTTAAGATATATAGCATGAATAAAGATCAAGTTGAGTGCGTTGAAAGTGGCACCGAAAAGCCTGTGAAAATGTGACTACGCCAAAAATTACGCAGACGTTTGAAATCAAAATTCTTTTTTTTACGATGAAAAAACTGAGGTAGATCTAAGTATCTACGAGCCCTGGAGCAAAAGTGATTGAAAGCCAATGATGAGATGCGCAGTGTGAAGATGGTGCTTCGTACTCGTCAGGATTCCTCTCAGTTTAAAATCCTAGTAGGTATGCAACGGCCGGCGATGGCTCTACGTCCAATCGAAAGGTAAAGTGGGACGAACATAGCCCGTAACTGGATTGACGAAGGCACTGCAGATATGGCCAATTGTTCTAAGTGAGGTCTGCTCAAATGATAGGTAGAAAAATAAAGCCAATGAGCTAAGGCTTATTGACCATCGAAGGGCCTTTTTCCTTGAGACTCCAACCGAAAGATATTTCCACTTAAACAGGGCCTCCTACAGTGTCGTGGGCCTTGAGTCCAATCACAGTTGGGTACCTGTGGGAGCATGCTGTGCTGAGTCATTCTGCTTTCTATCTGCCAGGGCTTACATCCATGCCTAATCTTCTACTCCGAGCGGTATCAGCGTTTCCTGCATTATCGAAACACTCGCTGCTTCATACGCACGTACGCTCAAAGGTAATCGATACTTACGCCTCATCTGATTGGCAGCAGCCGAATGCTTACTCATCCCACAGCCAAAACTTGGCATATCTTCATTTTTACACCTAAGCGGCTGGCTTTTGTACGCGGCGCTTGCAGCGGCTACTGTGAAGCTACTTGAGCTCAGTGCGGTTGTTCCAATTCCTTCCGTCTTCCTACACTTGTGATTTAGGGGATCCTTCTGCTGTCGACTCAAATACTTGCGACATAACCGCCCAGGCTACTGCAGCGTATGCGATCCGCCAATTCTGATAGGGTAAGCTGACTGCCCAAGCAGGCTTTCCTAAGTAACTAATCTAGAATCCACCAGGCACACTTAATTATTAGGGGGGGGGTTGGGCAAATTGAAACAATTCATTTGACCCCATTTTGAAAGTATCGGCGGCCACGCTGAAATCTGTCAGACCTATTCTAATGATAAAGTCTGCTCGGTAGTTTTTTGGTGAATTCTGGCCTGATAGGTTAGGAAATTATAGATGGGCAGCCGGGTAGCTGTATCAGAATTGATGGATTCAATACGTTGCACAATACTACTCCGATTTGTCCTTTAAATACATGCGTTCTGAAAGTCACTCGCTAGTCAAGTCTACATAAAGCTGCAAAAAATTATGAAACAAGAAATATGAAGTAAAACTACCTTAATTAACGCTTTTTTCTAAGGAAAATGAAGTTCCCGTTTGTTCCTGACATGCAAAAAAGAAATATAAAAATCTGCCTATGTATATAAATGAATATGCAATTGCAAATAAATTTTTTTCGAGCAACTTAAATGACCCCGCTTCGGATGAATATTCAAAGCAATGGGCAAATAAGATTGATCCAAAATGTATAAATTTAATCGTACATTAACTCACTATTGTATTTCTAGGAGAGACTAAATGCTTTTGGTAAACGTGAGTGGGAAGAAAGATACGATGTTTCCAGCGACAAAACTAACCGATATTTCTTAAACTACATTACACAGCTAGACGGCAAATGCAACAAAGTTACAGTGTAGTTATTCACACTATCCAAGGCAAATAAGTAGCAAAAATGTCGGTATAAATTTAAAAACTATTGTGAGTTACCACCTTACCAAATTAACAACAGAAGGTATGACTTTGGTTAGCTACATAAATTAACACACTCAGCAACTTTTCCGACGGACTTCCAGTTGTCACCTCTTGCTGCATAATAAAAATATTGAGTGTGGAACGAATCACTAAATTAGAATCAGTTCAGATGGTGGACAAAAATAAAGGCACAGCCAAATGTTAGTCACCTCAAAATAAGCACTTGAGTGAGATAAGTAAGGGGATGTTAACTTAAAGCCACAACTATAGGAATGTGTAAGGCCGGTCTATGTTGTCGTTTGGTAATCGATCAAGGGCAATTGCCTGTAACTTGGGGGTATTTTGTGACTGGTTGGTGGATTTACGTGGGTAAAATTACTTCCCGATTAAAGACATTTGGATGTGCCACACCATGGAATTACGTAGTAAGCGCTATATTTACACTTTATCAATCTAAATTTCACATAATTGTACAAAGCTCAGTAGTTTTTATAGACGAAATAAAGAAAAAAATTCAGTTATTCAGTATGCTAAGCAGAATATCTTCTCATAAAATATATTGTTTTAAGGGATTTAATATGCCGTCTTTAAAACAGCCTTCTGCCCAAAAAACTAATTCTGGACTTGGAAAAGCAACCATCTATATTTTAATTACTTTCCCTCACATCCTGCCTCCGGCTTATTCGCAGTTTTACTAAGCTACTTTTTATACCATCATTATTTCATTAGGAGTGCCAGATTAGTCATCAAAATACACCAGGCAGTATGCTACCTCCGAGGCCCGCTACCCCAAAGCCATGCATCGTCACCAACAACTGTTCTAATGCTTTCTTCCACTCGCGCCCCCGCCCCCGAGGCTTGAACTCGCAGCTGCTTCTGGCTAACCAATAACAGCTGCGCCAGCGTCCCCTGTCCTTCGGCGTTCCGGCGGCCCCCACAGTTGACCTCAGCTTATTCAGTCACGCACCCACGTCCAAATAAGCACATCTGCCTAAGGGCCACTTGAATCGGCAGATGCAGCAAAGACCTTCACAGGTGACATCCCCTCGGGCAAATTTCAACACACCAATAGCCAACCGACTGAACTCGCTTCACAATCCTACTTAAGCAGATGCCACCACCGTCTCAGTCTCTCTCAGGTCTGGCTGGACGCAGTCAACAGCAACAGGGAGTTCTGTACACAATAA
Source organism: Ligula intestinalis (assembly GCA_036362985.1). Lineage (NCBI taxonomy): Eukaryota > Metazoa > Platyhelminthes > Cestoda > Diphyllobothriidea > Diphyllobothriidae > Ligula > Ligula intestinalis. The sequence goes on along the minus strand of JAYGXS010001692.1, from coordinate 3,536 downwards.
ACCACTCCTTCGGGTGACTTCTGCCTTTTACTGCCAACCTGGGATTTAGCCTGATGATTGTAGTGAACCGAGTACACCCACAAAATAGACCCCTACAAGTGCTTAACTGGTAATTATGATGATGATATGGTTGTTGGCTTTTCTATTTAAAATGAAACTCATCTCCAATTTCCGATATACGTCATGTTATTGTATGGTCATCGGATATAAGTCGTCCACTAGTGAATAATCCAAAATCAGGTCGTTGGGCATTTCAACTGTGGTCATTTCCCATTCCTGGACCCTTTTATATGCTTCTCAATGAAGTTTCCTTTTTCCGATACTTTGATGCAAATATTTCTTACTGAATTCCTTAAAATTGTTTATTAAATTCACCGTTAACGTTGCTATCGCATACCTGCTAGGCTACTCAGGTAAGTAATAAATGTCTGCATTCTCCCCCCTTTATTCTGCATTATTCTCCTGTTCTTTTCCAATTTTGCTTTAAAAGGTTATAGGACATGTCCTGCGGATACTCTCCTCTGCTGATGGCCTGTTCCAAGAGCCCAAGAAATTACTGACTGAATTCTGGAGGATTTAGTCCATCACTATTTCACGAAGTGTTTTCGCCCTATACGCTGTGGCTTCCGACATATAAATCTTCTGCATTGAAATTTCTGATGTGAGCCTATCAAAATAATGTGTATTACTCTCTCCCTATCTCTCGGTCACTGTTAGTGGCACTTTACTTCGGAAAGTGTTCAAATAACCGATAGTTTTCAAGGTCAGAAATGGAAGATGCGATCGCTGGAACAAGAATTTAATGTGCCTGACGTTTCGGATTCTGTCGAGAATCCTTAATCATACATAACCCTACAATAGTGTGAGACGTGCACATATTGGGTTCTCTGGATATCAGTAATGGCAGGTTTAACACCACTGAGGTTGCCGAGATTTCAAAATCGGTGTTCAGTTGGGGAAGTCAACGTTGGGAAACTTGCGTTTTGATCTTTCATCAGTGGACTTGTGCGGCCAAATACGTCACGGAAGGTCATCGAGGAATGAATAATAACCGATAGAATGGTCGATGGGGAGAGCGCCCAGGGGTTTCTGGACATCTCTAAATGAGAGAAGGGCTATATGATCCAGTGGCCTGAGAGACTATAGAAGTGGAATACACTTGTGTTTTGTCATCGTTACGCGATTTTAACACTCGCTTTCTGTTTGTTTCCCTTTTAGCATTGCCAACTGACGCATTTACCGGACACATAATCAGCCCAGTGTGCATTATGTCTGAAGTGGCTGATGAGTGGACTGGGAGTCAGGAGGCGCTGATTCCTTCTAATCCCCTGACGGCAAAAAGTAACTTATGTAGGCCCATTCATATAGCCCTAGTCCCAGCATTGTGTTCTGCAAAAACGGCGATTAAAGAGGTTTGGGGGGTGGAGAAATAGAATAGGCAGAGAAGGAACATTTTAAAAGTAAGTGAAAATTTAAAAAAAAATATGGTCGAAGTTGCTTCCCGCGGCCGCTGGGAGTAAATTGTTCCGCATGTAAATTGAAGGTGTGCGCGGCGCTTTGCGCCGCGGTCCATACTAATCTAGCTCAAGAACAGTAAGTTGGACCTCAGGCAAGTTGAAATAGACGGCCTCCTAACCGCCACTTCCATTTTTCGGGAAATTCAAGAAACCTGCAGTCTGATAATCCGGTTTTTCCGCAATAAGTTAAACGATAATAAGGATTAGGAAAATCTACAGATATAAATCAACAACACTGCCAGCGCTTGCTCCTTCTCTGGTCTTCTCGACTTCTTTTGACACCGAATACAGGTGCGAGAGTGGGGAACGAGAGAGAGTCGGGTAGATACTGCGCGGTTACTTTCAATATTATCCAGCTTGAATAATCGCGTTCGCCTTCAGCTTGCTGAAGCTCGCGGTGGACATAGATGAAAACGTTGGTCGAACTGTCTGGTTGGAATGTGGGTTCGGATTGGGTCCAGGTAGCTGGAAGGCCTGTGGTGGTCGCTGCCGGGCGACGCAGCTCCATTACTTTGTCCGGCATCACTGTACAAAGCCAGCTTCCTCAAGGTCATCCAATACCTCAGTCATCGCTTACAGACACGCTCACCTGCAGAGACTTGACCTACTTCCACTCGGACGAACACACGTGCGTCTAGGTTCTCGCGACCGCCCAAGTACCACTCTAACATGTCCCTTTTTCCACCCTCGGCCGCCAAACATCACTTCGGATCACGCCGCTCTAGCGGAAGGTCATGCTCTCCGTAGTAAATCTCTTTCCTTCTATTCTTCGTTCCTCTGCGTACACAATATACTGTTCCTACTATTCTGGCCTCCACCGACTTCTTCTCTACTAAGTGTGTGTCTGACCATCGGTTTCGATGATATCAACCAAGTGCACCAACAGGTTGCTACAAGAGGTGACGGCCTCAGGATTTAGTTTAAAGTGATAGAGGACGTAGTTAGCGGCTCCGCACTCTTCACCTTCTTTCATGAGTCTCGAAGACTAGACGGGGTCCGGCGCGGCTGCTGTATCAAATGCAAGCCAATAACCGTCTAATTTAGTCTTAAAGTGACAGTAGACTTTGCGCGGGTGCTACTGTGCTATCTATCCTCATTCACCTATAGTAGGTGTCGGGCCAGACTTAGGTAAACCAGGACTGGTACTGCTTACTTCGAATACTACGTAATATGGTGTAACTTAGTGATTGTACTTGTTGCTATTGGTACTGACTGTTTTGTACGTCATAAGTGACGCAGATGAAGTCAGCACTGGGCTCATATCCCCTAAATAACGACCGGAGGTCTAGTAGTACTGGTGCTGTCACTGACGCCACCATTTATCAGAGGTGACGTTGATTTAGCCAACGCTAGGGCTCATATCCCCTTGGTCTCAACAGGGAGTGTGAATCTGGGTTTAGCTTTTTCGGGTAAGTACCTGCTTGATATCATGAGTAAGGCTGCGTTTGTCATTGTTTCCGCACTCTCATCTCGATCCATGGAGCTGTACGCACTCAGATAATGCCGATATAGCTACACGCCTATGCTAGAAGTGCTTATTCAAGCAATCGTGCTTACTAAGACCAGTACTTAGTATACTATTAGTACTGCCTGTGTATGCTTTTTCAGAATTCGCACCCAGCATGCACTCCCAATCTGTGGTCTGTAATAGTGATTAGCATCTGGACAATAATATAGCGTTTGCATAGTAGTGATTTAAGTCAACTCTGGGCTCATATCTCCACATGTCAGTAATAAGTGTAGTAGAACTTGTGCTAGCTCTGACGCTACCATTTGTCAGACGTCAGACCATCATCTTTCTAAATAGGTGGGCTACAAATACCGGTAATAGAGGAAAACAGTTTTGCTGAGACTGAAATAGGCTAAAAACCTTGGACTAAGCTTTGAGGACTCGACTGCACTATGAAAGCCAAGCAAGTCTTGAACTAAGAGACTTGACTGCATTAATTAAGGGGTACATTAGTGTTAAAACTGGGTAATGAAGTTGCAGCCAATTAGAGTTTAAGGTAAGGTAGATTG
>JAYGXS010001691.1:0-12766 GCA_036362985.1 Ligula intestinalis | reverse complement strand
GATACCATTTCGCCAGTACTGTTTTGGATATTATCGCTTCAATTGTATGTGCAAAAGTACTTTCTGCAACTCGTGAAATTTGTTATTGTGTCGTACTTCATCAGAAAACGGAATCAAATTGGAATTTGTTCTTCACGTCATTGAAGTGGATTTGCAGCCTACAACCAAAGCAAGTGAAAACAGCCTGAAAAAACCACCAGTGACAAGATCAGCAGTTATTCAGGACCTCGAAGATCTACAAACGGCTGAGTCGTTCCTGAATATCCTGCATATTGTTTATACACATTTGAAAGTGCTTCTAAGTAATTAAGCGTATTGTTTACTCAGTCTGCTAGAAATATTTGCAATACTTTTCACACCATCAGAAGATTTTCGTTATTTTGAATACCAGTCAACACACTACGTCATAGTCGCATTTTGAATTTAGTCGTTTCGTTTGCAAATGGAAGTAACAAATATTACCTTCGATAATTCTACTAAACTGTCAACGGGGCCAGGAATCCAACCGTGGACGCCTCGGGTGGAAGTAGAACGGCTAGACGATGGGGCTATAGAAGAGTACAGTAGTGAGGATCAAATTAGATTATCAACTACAAAAGAGCGGTCTCGAAGTTTACTGAAAAGTCCTCCCGGCAAACGGAAGAAAAGTCTCAGAAGTTTAAGAGGTGCAACTTATAAAGATGAGGCTTGCACATCCTGTCTTACGCTTCTGCACAAATTTGCAGACCACGATAAGGAGCTCCATGATCTGAAAATGGAGATGGAGGAATTGAAGAAATCTCTTCGCTTCCTCCTTAAAAAGGACAACATTATCGTACCTGAAGTTGAGAATAGCCAGCAGAGAAGGGTATTTGCAGAATCTCGGGGCGGAGCATCCACTAAGAAGGATGAACAGACACCGGCAAACCAAGCGGCGAAATTGGTAGCTTCCACCTCAAATCCTCTCGATACTGCGCGAAACAAAACACCCACCAAACAACATGCTTCAATCGGAGTAGGAGATTATACAACTCCACTTTCTTGTGAAGTCGGTTCGGGCACAGAAAGCCAGCATAAAAAAGATAGTGGGTATGCTAAGGCTGCATACAGATCACTGAAAAAAACCACAAATGCGGAAGGGGGGCAGCACGAACACAGCTCTGAACAAAGCCATCCCGGCTTCCAAAAGAAGCCTATCTCTGGTGATGGTAAGGAAACCCCAAAGTCACAAGCCATTCCTGCCGATACCTCGGGGTCTTCCGATGGCAGGTGGGCTTGAAATATATCAAGGGTCTCCCTTGACCGCCAAAACTGCATAGTCGTTCAAGGCTTACCTGAATCAGACGGAAGTACTCCGAAGGAAAGGACGGATCCGGACGTCGAAAAGTTTTGGGACCTGCTAAAAGACATTCTCAGACAGCGAGAGACAGTAAGAGTTCGTGGAGCTTTCAGGATAGGCAAACAGGTTACTGAACAGTCGGAAACTGTCCGACCTCGACCTTTCAGGATAGTCTTGGATAACAAAGGACAGGTGAACTTGGTTCTGCCCGGAAGACAGCTCTCCGCCACTCACATAAGACGGTGTTTTTTCAGCCGGACTACTCTCCAGCAGAACGTCTGAAACGCCGAGAATTGGTGGCGGAACTACGGGGGAGAGAAGGAGCTGGAGAGAGAGAGAGCTGGAGAGAGCAATCTGGCCATTTTCAGGGACCAAATAATACAGAAAACTACCATAGTGCTGTGGAAGCAGTCAATCCTGATGACGGCTGCGGTCCAGTAGTACTGGCAAACTCGCGCCCAAACGCATTGGACACTGCAGAGTCTCGCCGGCTGAAATTTCTATATACTAACGCCCAGAGTTTATTCTCGAAGTTTGATGAACTTCGAATACAGGTAGCCGATGGGTCCCCTGATGTTATAGCAATTACAGAAACCTGGCTGTCACAAAGCATCAGTGATTCAGAAGTGGCGCTATGCGGATACCAACTATTTAGACGAGACCGAGTGGAACGCCAGGGTGGAGGAGTTGCTATGTATGTAAAGAACGAATTAAGTGTGTGCGAGAAGCCTGAAAGGATTACTCATGGTATAGAGGCTATTTGGCTGACAATTAAGGCACGGGGGTCGCAGCCCCTGGAAGCCGTGACTGTCTACCGACCACCGCGGACAAACAGTGATGCAGATGCGCGTTTACTGGGGTGCATAAAGGAGATAGGAAGTCGACCTGATGTTGTACTCATGGGTGACTTCAATGCGCCCAGCATATGTTGGAACAATTTGCGGGCAAATTGTTCTAAAAACACCTCTGGTCACCATCTGCTAAAAACAACACTTGAGGCTCTTTTCACACAACACGTCCTAGTTTCAACTAGAGCACGTGGAGGGCAACAAGCAAGTTGTTTAGATCTAGTCTTCACGAAGCATCCCGAAACTATAGACGAGGTATGCTGCCTACCTCCACTAGGTCGAAGTGATCATGCCGTACTTTTATGGGATTATGGTCTTTACTCGTTACCCCCTACAGCAGACGAACCAAGGTCGAATATATGGCGAGGTGACTTCTCACAAATGAGAGTAGAGGCAGGATTATAACGTACTTGAGAGGGTGCAGCGGCGAGCAACAAAATTAGTAAGAGGCCAAGGTTCACTACCATATGAGATCCGCCTAAATAACCTTAATCTCTATCCTTTGAGTTATAGGCAGTTACGCGGAGATTTGATACAAACCTTCCGTATCATGCGTGGCTTTGACTGCGCTCTCATGTGTGACGACTTCTTTCAACTCGCCACTACAACTAATCTCCGGGGGCATCCCTTCAAACTCTATGTGCCCCAAGGACGATTGGATGTACGGAAGAATTTTTTCTCTAATCTTGTCGTGGACCCGTGGAATAACCTTCCCGAGGCCATTGTTATGTCCCAATCTGTGGAGATATTCAAACACCGACTTGATATACACATGCTACAACACAACGTGAACTATGTGACAAATTAACCTTGAAACACCACTGCGCCATGTGACTGTCTATATTTTCCTGACTGAAAACTTGTTAACATTGTTTATAATTCTTGAGATTTTGATGTGACAAATAGGGAGTTCAAAGGCGCAAGCCTATTTTTCCCTCAAATGTACTGACTGACTGACTGACCTTATACCCGGTAAGTGCCTCGTGTATCTCGATGACATCATCGTTTTCGGGAAAACTATTCCGCAACATAACGAAAATCTAAAGGAAGTCTTTGCAGCCCTCCGAAATGCCGGGCTGACCCTTAACCCCGCCAAATGCATTTTCCTCCGATCGGAAGTGCAGTTCTTAGGGCACAAGATTTCCCCTGGACGGTTAGCCGCACTCCCCGAAAAACTGCAACAGATTCTTACCTGGCCTACACCGACTAATGCGTCAGAGTTACGTTGTTTCTTGTGGCTGGCGTCCTACTACAGGCGTTTTATTAAGCGTTTCACACACATGGCTAAGCCTCTCCATAGGATGACCTAAAAAGACCGGAAATTTACGTGGTCCACTGAGTGCCAAGAGGCTTTTATCAATCTCAGAAACACCCTGTATTCTGCACCACTCCTCGCACTCCCCAATCTCGAGCCAGGGGCACCTCTATTTATACTAGACACTGACGCTAGCGGTTTCGTGATGGGCGCCGTTCTCTCTCAAGAAGGTAGCGACAAGGTCGAACACCCGGTCTGTTTCGCAAGCAAAACTCTTTCCCAAACCCAGCGCAATTATACCATGTTCCGCTGGGAGATGCTAGCGATTGTGACATTGATAAGACAATTTAGGCACTTTCTGATAGGGCAACACTTTGTCTTTCGTACAGACCACCGTGCCCTTGAATGGCTTGCGTCCATCAAAGACCCCGAGAATCAAGTCGCACGATGGTAGGAATTCCTGCAGGATTTCGACTTCAAATGCCAGTTCCGCCCGGGACGTAACCATGGTAATGCCGATGCATTCTCTCGCATGCTTAATAGCCCACCGACCGATAAGTCAACCCCCGATTCAAGTGTAAACGCTATTTACATGTCCGAGCCTACCCGTCATACGTGGTTGACATCTCAAGGTTGCGACCCAGATACCGCAGTTGTGTACCGTCATACATCGCAAGGGCTACAAAAACCGGCCGAGCGCAACATGAGAGGATTTAGTGAGAATGCCCGCCTCCTACTGAACCAGTGGCCTCATCTTATCATCGAAAATGATGTCTTATTCTGGCGTGACCCCCACAACCAACATCTACGCCCTGTAATGCTAGAATGTCTCACTGAAGCCATACTAGGCACCCTCCATTCCAAGTTAGGTCACTGTGGCCGGCACAAGACTGAATCGGCGATCCGCGCGCGATTCTGGTGGCCTAAATTACGTAACGCAATACATCGCTTCTGCCAATCCTTCCCGACATGTGCGTCCTTCAAGCCACCCACCAAATCACCCCGAGCGCCGATGGAATCTATGATAACCGGTTTCCCTGGGGAACGTGTTGGCTTGGATATTATCGGCCCCTTACCAATATCGTGCCGCGGTTATGAATTCATATAAGTAATGATTGATTATTTTACGAAGTGGGTTGAGGCTGTCCCCATCCTACGTCAAAACGCGGAGACAGTTGCTAGCACCATCACTCGTGAATGGGTCAGTTATTGGGGTTCACAACTATCCTTTCAGTCTGACTGCGGTTCCAATTTCGAGTCCCAACTTTTCCATGAGGTATGCGAAGTCCTCGCGGTCAACAAGACCCATACGACCCTATACTATCCCGAGGGCAACGGGTTGGTCGAAAGGACTAATCGTACCCTCCTTAATCTTGTGCTCGCCTTTGCCCGGGACGGCCACCAAGAAGACTGGGATCTACACCTACCCCTCTGCCTCCTAGCTTACCGGGGTACGGTCCACTCATCTACCGGGTTCACACCCCACTTCTTGTGGACTGCACGCGATCTACCTATTCCGACTGACTTACGCAATCCTTTTTCGGCAACTAGTAGGACTTCCACCCATACTTCTGCCTCAGAACTCCGCGAAATTACCCGCTGCGCCCATAACGCAGCCCGCACTACTCTCGGAGCAGCTACCCTCCACCAGAAGGAACAGTTTGATCGGCGGGCCTCCGGGGTTCCCCACCAAATTGGTGACCTCGTAATGCACCACTACCCATTCCCACCACGTGGCACATCTTCCAAGTTCCATTACCCCTGGCGAGGGCCTTTTCGTGTTCTCCAAGTTTTAGCCCCCACCACTTTCCTCATACGCGACGCTTACCACGCTAATCTAGCCCCCTTCACCGCACACTTTGCCAGACTCAAACCATTTCGGGGACAACTACCCGTTTGTACCGCAGACACCCTTCCCATCCTGCCAGACATTCTCCTTACCCCAATCGCCATTGAGGTGACAGTCCCCTCCCCCATTGACAACACCAGCACTGAGGACAGTGCTGCACCTGAAGGGAGGGCTGTGTAACGGACCAAACCTGAACCGAACCCTGTTTCCTTGTTTTAATCATCTTTTTACTGTGATCGGTCCTTTTTCCCTAGAACAGTGATCTGATTGGACCGGGAGAACACACACGTGACGACCTGAAGTTCCGATAAGTCCGACCCTAGATCCCTTCCGACCCTCTCGCTTACCGTTTACCGTATCTCCTTTACCGTTCCTGTTTCCGTTACCGTTCCCATTACCGATACCCTTCCTGTTACCAGTACAATATACCTTTATATATCCTCGTCTCCCCCTTTTATTACGTTATGAGTTCTACATCTAAGTCACTCGCATCAGCGTTGGATGAGATCGATGGACCCCTCGGTAGTGTATTCGACGAGACGCTATTCGTCGAACCAAGGCTGAGAGTATCGATAAACTCTAGTCCCCACCGATTGGACGCATTCGACTCGGCCGTTACAGGACATCGCATCTTCCGTATGTATGGGTCTGCTCGATACCGAGATTACCACCGTTGTCCATTGGCAGATGTTTGATAATTAGATGGGACGTTGCACATGTCTGAGGTGGGTTGAGGCAGCTGGAAGCTGATTGCGAAGCACCATCGTCATTCAAGTGTATTTGCGGAAGACACTTGGCCTTTCTTTTGTCGAATTGTGAAGATTGAGATTTACATTATTAGCATTTATACTTGTGATACATTATAAGAGGAAACATATATATATTTTAGTATAGTTGTAGCGAAAATTATTTTCTTTCATAATAATTTTTTATAAAAATTGAAATATTAGTCGAAGAATATTGGAATCGATAAATTGTTCTTAGTTTTTGTTTTTATTTTTTATTTTTAAGGATTGGAAAAGGAGGCAAGGCACAATTTCGCTTAAGCTTTGATTTTATCAGTGTTGGAAACCGTCGACTGGAAAGCCTCCAGCAGTGGCCAGTTTTCCCCAAAATGTGCGGGAACTCTTCTGGACCGTTAGATCCCTTTTGGTCCGAATTGGACGTCAAAGAACTGGTTAGCAACGTCTCCTATTTTGTTCAGAAATATATGCGTCATGTCATTTGAGAAGAACTGCTTGGTCTTTCTTCTAAATTCGGCTAAACTGTGGCTTTTGCGAATATCGTTGGGTAGGGCATTCCATATGATCGCATATCTTATGGTGTAGAAATTTGATCGCTGGGCCGTCCTAGCTTTAGCGTTATGAATTGTATGCTGGTTGTTTCTAGTGGGACGGGAACCGTTTTGATTTGTTAACATATTATTGCTAAGGATGTTTTGATTATGTGTCACTTAAAATAGGAAAGTTAAACCATTTTATAGTCGCCTTTGCCAGAGGGGTTTAAGACCATATCTATTGTACATTATTGTATAGGAGTCTCGGGCGTCATCGCGTTTACACAGAACTCTGGTAAACCTTCGCTGGATTTTTTCTTGTTTCTGTCTGTCATCTGATGACATGGTACCGAAAAATATTGAGCAGTAATCTAGAATAGGTAAAACGTACATTTTGTAAAGTTTAGTCTTATGTGTAATTGATTTGAAATTTTCACTTATGAAGCCACATAGTCGATTGGCTTTTGGTGCGATTTGTTTAACATGTGGGGATAAGTAAAGAGTATTAGGATAGCTAAGACCTACATCTTTTAAAGATGTTAGCTCTTTTATTTCTTGGCCACGAAACATTATGGGGGGAAGTTTTAGTGGTCCAAAAATCATGCGATGACATTTTGTTGGGGAAAATGGCATTTGCCACTGAACACTCCAGTCGTTTAGTTTTTGAAGGTCTAATTCAATTTTTCTATGCACACTACTTATCGAATGTTTGTTATAGGCATTTGCGAGTTTTAAGTCATCTGCATATAAAAATGTTTTAGCAGAGGTTGATATCGTGGATAACTCATGAATGTAAATGAGAAATAGGAGGGGACCTAGGATAGTGCCTTGAAAAAGACCACTGCTTATATGAGCTGGTTCTGATACTATATTTCGAAGTTATACTACTTGGAATCGGTTTTGAAGATAGGATTTGAGGAAATCAAGGAGGGGGCTGAATCCCGTGACTCACTAGCTTCCCGATCAGTCTTTTATGGGGAACTTTGTCAAAGGCTTTTTTTTAGATCAAAGTAAATTGTAGCTACCGTGTTCCCATCATCTCGATTTCTGGAGACGAATTTCAAGAAAGTGAGATGGCAGAACTGACATGATTTTTTGGTTTAAAAGGCATGTTGAGAGGGAGGTATGAGATTTACATTCGTCAGATGGTCTAACATTTGGTTATAAATTATTTTTTCTAAGATTTTGCTAAAACCGATGTTCGGTGAACACCACGATAATTCTGGGCATTGGACCGATTTCCGTTTTTGTAAATTGGGGTGATACATGATTTTTTCCATATTTCTGGATAAGTACCATTTGACTACAGTAGCGAGAACAGGTTAGACAGAAGTATTGGGCATATGTCATATGTCTCAGTATGCAAGGTGGGATTCTATCCGTTCCATATGATGTGGAATTGGACAGTTGGTGCATAGCTTTCTCTATAGTTTCTTCGTTAAACAATATGTCGTTTAATACTAGTGCCGTCATTTCTGTTGGTTGCGGGATTGGTTCTTCCTCGACTGAATAGTTGGTTGAGAAATATTGGTTAAAAAGATTTGCTATTTGGTTGTCATTTGTTATTACAATTCCTTGGTCATCAAGCATGATTTGGGGGACTTGTTTTTGATTATTATTTATTTGTTTCCGGAAGATTTGGGCTGTCCCTTCTGGGGACTCGATTGCCCGATGTTCTGCTGCTATCATCTTATTTGTTACAATGTTCTGGGCTAACTCATGAATCTCTGTAATGCGTCTGATTATAGATAGATAACTAAAACATGGGTAGTGGAGTTGTATTTTAAGTTTTTTTAGCCGTTTGGAACGGAAGTTTGGGATTAGTGATTTCTTACATGAGGATCTCTCTTCAATTAGGGTATCTCGAATTAAATTAAGGGTGGCATATAATATGCCTGCAGCTTCTAGAGCGGATGTTGTTAGGAGGAAAGACCTCCAATCCAATGACCTCATGTAGTTATTCATAGATTCAATGTCAAGATTTTTGGGCTTTATAGAAGTGTAACTATGATCAGGTCTTATTTTAATGTTAAGAGGGAGCACTGCTATTATTGTCTTATGATCACTATCAAAGGTTAATAATAAGGGCCAGATATCATTGGTAAGAATAGCATCGAATATATTTTTTCCTCTGGTTAGTTTGTTTATTATTTGCGTCCAGTTATAAAACACAATTGATGATAATAATTCATCATGTCTGGATGGGTCTGATAGTTCTGTCCAGTTTATTTCTGGACGGTTTAAGTCTCCTGCAATTATCTTATATTCGGTTTGGATATTTGATAGAATATCTAGAAGATTTGTAAGGCCCGTGTCATCATTACTTTATTCCGGGGGGGGTACAAACATCCAATTAAAATGCTTTTCTGGGTCTTGGATGTTATTATAGCAAAGCACGCTTCGCCATTGAACGTCTCTTGAAGAACCTCAAAGCCACTCTGTTCTATGGTAGATCTAATTTAGATCATACAACCTCCTCCTTGTTTATTAGCACGGTCCTGTCTATAGAAGGTGTAGTTTGCTATAAAAAGTGAAGCATTGGAGATTGATTCGTTTACCCATGTTTCTGTTAAAAAGACTATATCGGGATTGTGTGTATCAATAAAAGTCCTAAGTCGTGGAACTTTGTTTACTATCGATCTAGCATTAATAAGAGCAACACTTATGGTGTCGGATACAAAAGCTGGAATCTGTTGTGAAAAAATGGATTCCTATTACTTGTTTGATTGTGTTGAGGGCTCATGTGCGGAAATAGTGCGATTGGTGGATAATATGGTGGTGTTGGACTATTTGTGGCGAATTGTGCATTATTTGGAAAAATTGGTGATGAGAGTGATGAAATTCGATCGCATTGTGTAACTATCGGAGGGTATGGTGTTGTGTGAGGTGGGATTTGAGTGAGTGTGTGTGTGTTATATTGAAAGGGTTGGGTGTGCGGTGGTCGTTTTGTGTATGGGCTAGGATACATGGGTTGAGAGAAGGGGTTAGGTGTCATTTGAGGGTGTGCATTTAAATACGGATATTCGTTTTGATATGCAATTCTGTTTGGGAATGGTGGTCTATTCTGGGTTGTTCGGGGGAAATAATCGAACACTGGTTTACTACTTTGGTTCATTGAGTTAGGACTGGTATTGCTATTTATCGGCATGTTTAGACTTGTGTTGTTATTTATCAGTGTATCTTGATTAGATCCAGGATAAGTGTCATCCATGTCCAATGGGGTTGTACTATTTCGGCGTCTTTTTGTTTGGACGTTATTCTTTCCCTTAATTGCTTCGGCAGGTTGAATATTTGCTTTCTGGTTGTCATTATTATAATAAGGAGAAGTCGCTCTCAAGTCACCTAAGCTGATGCTACGTTGATAGTTCTCGTTTTCCTTCCCAGAGGAGGAGGAACTCGTTAATTGTTCCTCTGCAGTAGCATTTTGTGGAGTGTTTCCGTCCTCTGCAAACTATGTGTGGCTGACTTTGTTTACACCCTTTGTCTTTGTGAAAAACTTGTCTGTGCTGCATCGGAGTCAAGTCAGGGCCCACATATGCTCTAAAACTCCGGAAACTCCTATTTATTTCAGAGTTTTGTAGTAGCATTTGAGCTTCGGCGTGGGTAGAACATGTAAGCAAATTCGGTTTGTTTTTACTTCACGAATTTAGTCTTTGGATAAACACTATGCCTTTACTTACCCAACATTGTTGAAAAACGTTTTGTATTGCTACCATTGGATTACTCGTTTTAGGAAAGTTGCGGAAGATTATATTACAGCTACGTTTTGATCTATCTGAAACTTCTGATGATGCTAAATGCACCACAGACTCAATCTGTGGTAAATTCGTGAGGTTGCTTTCAAATGAATTTGAGTCCAGAAGTGAATTAAGAATCTTAAATACAGGTTCGATAAAGTTTGTTAAATTTAAGAGGGCTGACAGATCGATTTGATCCAAAACAACTTTCGCGTCAGTCATTGTTTCGAATAAAATTTTCAAGTTAAGGATGTTTGAATGCTAAATATGTGTCTAAGTAATGTGTTTTTCGACAAATAAACTATAAACTAATAGAAGTACAAAACAAATGATTTGTACAACGTTCTATGAAACAGAGGACAATATCTGACTCAATCAACGAAAAAGTTTGGCAGCCGATTTTGGCTAAGATAGTCAACTGTTACTTACTGATAATTTACTTAAGAAAACCAAAGACTTTAAGTCGTTTCTTCCCTTATATAAATCAATTAATATCTTGACCTTGAACTTGCCTTGACCTTAAGCCCGACTGGACACAACCTTCATTTCTGCTCTCCAACGTAGTCTTTTTGGATTCTGATACCATTTCACTGTTTTGGATATTATAGCTTCAATTTAATGTGCAAAAGTACTTTCTGCAACTCGTGAAATTTCGTGTTGTGTCTTACTTCATCAGAAAACGGAATCAAATTGGAATTTGTTCTTCGCGTCATTGAACTTAATTCGCAGCCTACAACCATAGCAAGTGAAAACAGCCTGAAAAACCAACCAGTGACAAGATCAGCAGTGACAAGATCAGCAGTTTTTCAGGACCTCGAAGATCCACAAACGGCTGAGTCGTTCCTGAATATCCTGCATATTGTTTTTTACACATTTGAAAGTGCTTCTTAGTAATTAAGCGTATTGTTTACTCAGTCTGCTAGAAATATTTGCAATAATTTACACGCCGTCAGAAGATATTCGTTATTTTGATGACCAGTCAACACACTACGTCATAGTCGCATTTTGAATTTAGTCGTTTCGTTTGCAAATAAAAGTAGCAAATATTACCCTCGATAATTCTACTAAACTGTCAGCGTGGCCAGGAATCAAACCGCGGACGCCTCGGGTGGAAGTCGAACGGCTAGACGATGGAGCTATAGAAGAGTACAGTAGTGAGGATCAAATAAGATTATCAACTACAAAAGAGTGGTCTCGAAGTTTATTGAATAGTCCTCCCTGCAAACGGACGAAAAGTTTCAGAAGTTTAAGAGGTGCAACTTATAAAGATGAGGCTTGCACGTCCTGTCTTACGCTTCTGCACAAAGTTGCAGACCACGATAAGGAGCTATATAATCTGAAAATGGAGATGGAGGAATTGAAGAAATCTCTTCGCTTCCTGCTGAAAAAGGACAACATTATCGTACCTAAAGTTGAGAGTAGCCAACAGAGAAAAAATATTTGCAGAATCACGGGGCAGAGCATCCACTGAGAAAGATGGACAGACACCGGCAACCCAAGCGGTGAAATTGGTAGCTTCCACCTCAAATCCGATACTGCGCGAAAGGAAACACCCACCAAGCAACACGCTCTAATCAGAGAAGGAAATTTTACAACTCCACTTTCTTGTGAAGACGGTTCGGGCACAGAAAGCCAGCATAAAAAAGATAGTGGGTATGCTAAGGCTGCATACAAATCACTGGAAAAAAACCACAAATGCGGAAGGGGGCAGCACGAAGACAGCTCTGAACAAAGCCATCCCGGCTTCCAAATGAAGCCTTTCTCTGGTGATGGTAAGGAAACCCCAAAGTCACAAGCCATTCCTACCGATACCTCGGGGTCTTCCGATGGCAGTTGGGCTGGAAATATATCAAGGGTCTCTCTTGACCGCCAAAACTGCATAGTCGTTCAAGGCTTACCTGAATCATACGGAAGTACTCCGAAGGAAAGGACGGATCCCGACGTCGAAAAGTTTTGGGACCTGCTAAAAGACATTCTCAGACAGCGAGAGACAGTAGGAGTTCGTGGAGCTTTCAGGATAGGCAAACAGGTTACTGAACAGTCGGAAACTGTCCGACCTCGACCTTTCAGGATAGTCTTGGATAACAAAGAACAGGTGAACTTGGTTCTGCCAAGAAGAAAGCTCTCCGCAACTCACATAAGACGGTGTTTTTTCAGCCGGACTACTCTCCAGCAGAACGGCTGAAACGCCGAGAATTGGTGGCAGAACTACGGGAGAGAGAGAGCTGGAGAGAGCAATCTGGCTATCTTCAGGGACCAAATAATACAGAAAACTACCAAAGTGCTGTGGAAGCAGTCAGGCCTGATGACGACTGCAGTCTAGTAGTACTGGCAAACTCGCGCCCAAACGCATTGGACACCGCAGAGTCTCGCCGACTGAAATTTCTGTACACTAACGCCCAGAGTTTATTCTCGAAGTTTGATTAACTTCGAATTCAGGTAGCCGATGGGTCCCCTGGTGTTATAGCAATAACAGAAACCTG
>JAYGXS010001690.1:0-12768 GCA_036362985.1 Ligula intestinalis | reverse complement strand
GCCTGACGGGAATTTATCGAAAACAAAAGCATGTTCGCCAATTCATAATGTGCATTTTTCAATGGGAATTTTCGGAAACGCAGTTTATGGTGGATAAGAAAGAAGTCTTGTTGAGCACTGGATCAATAAATTTATGGTCCTGAACTTTCGAACTCCTTAAGGAGTCCATCTTCAGAGGTGAGAAGTAGCAACAAAACAAGGGTAATTATAGTGGCCATAGATCAATCAACTGTTAGAAATCATCAAATTGTCAGGGCGTTATAAACAGCTATCAAAAGTGATGGGGGAGGGGGGGAGGGGAGCAATTAGCTGTCAGTGGAGTCGGGGGCAATTACAGTGGCGTACGCTTATTAGCTTACCGCGGCCTGTTTCTCCACTTTAACAGGAGTCCCGTCGTTGCAAAGTATTTTGTAGAAAACTGCAGAGATTTCTGTAGGAGGCAGTCGGTCCTTAGGTTGCATCATGCACCGGCGTATTGTCGCCTGCGGGCGATGGGCTATGCCTATGCCAGCAGGTTGCGACAGTTATGAAGCTGCTTCTAAGACCCCTTTTATGAAGGAAAAAGCTCTCGAGACTTCGGGTTATTGTTGTTGAACTGACCATCGTCTGCTGATTCGGCGCCTGGTCTGTTTGATGAATGACTTTGGGTATCCATTTGCTCGGAAGAGTTCGTGAAGATATTGTTGTTCAGATTTTCTGCCGGCTGGTGTGCTGCAAATTGCAGACCCGCCTTCACGAGCACAAACGGGCAGCTGAGAGACTAGACCCAAATTCTCGACTTGCACCACATTTCGCGGAGAGTGGCCATAACTTCGATCTCCAAGGAGCAACGATCGAGGCCAAGGAAACTCAAAAGCGGCAAGGCTGATGCTTGAGGCATGGTACGCAGATGCCAATTTCATCAACAGGCATATAGACCTCCCTGCTGCCTACAAATGCTTGCGCCAGTATGAGAGCGAAGGACGAAACTGGACCAAACCGAACGAAAAAGATCTCATGAGGGGCCAGGCAAGAGAGGAGCCAAGGTTAGCAGGACGCTCGAACGGGTAACAAGGCGTCACACTAATTTCTGCTCATGACCCCTCAACTCCACTGACAGCTAATTGCCTCCATCCCCTATTCCTTTTGATAGCTGTTTCTAACGCCCCGACAACGTGCTTATTTCTGACAGTTGATTGGCCCATGGACACTATAATTACCCTTGTTTTGCTGCTACTTCTCACCTCTGAAGATGGACTCCTGCAAGAGTTCGAAAGCTCAGGACAATAAATCTATTGATCCGGTGCTGACAAGTATTCTTCCTTATCCATGCAAGTACCTGAAACGCGAACCTTTTCTTTTTTTTCAGTTTATGATGGTTGCATACTTGTTCTGCATTTACAGCACACTGCTTTGCCCTCATTTATCTGCGCCCGGTGTCATCATCAAGTCAAGAATACCACAGACGAAAGAGAGGGCCCGGAACGCTGGCGCGATCGCAACTGCTCCTGATCGTGTCGCCATTCCTCTAGCTAGAACTTGTATCGTGAAAACGGTATTATAACATTTTTTGCATATAAAATATATACTACTTGTATTACTACTCGTTTTTAGAATCCACATTCCGTGGTAATTTTGCCCCTTTTCCCGCAGGTAGCGTAAGGAAGGTCCTGGCTGCCTTTGAGCTCCCTCGGTGCCTCGCAGGCAATCATTCGAAGAACCTCTTCTTCTCTTCTGCCCACCACGGTCGTCGTTAGTAAATCGGTTAAATCTCCTTCTCACTTCCCTCCTGCCTTTCCGCATGTCTTGACTACTTATGTGATCTTCCTTTTCCCAATGACCAATCTGTTCACGCATTGCCTTGAACGGTAAGCTCAACTCCAGTGGGAGGACCCAGTAAGCAGGTGCCACTGCAGTCTGACTCCTAGTCCGCCACAAATGCACTAAGCTGACTGCTTTTAAAGCGCCATGGCCGCTTCATACATCTCAGATTGTTTATAGTGAGCTGCCCACCTCATGTTCTACTCCTCTTCCCTGGTCTTAGAGATTGTCTGAGCCGGTCAGTTGACTGGTAGTGGCTGTCGCAGCAAGTGACCTTATCTGGAAGTGCAACATAAACCACCTGGCGGCCTAAAAAACAAACGTCAAGATTTCACACAGAGGGGGCAGGTGGCGTGGATGCCTCGAAGCTCACGTGTCCGAAAGTGCATCAGGCCCCCTTCCTACGGCGCCATTGAATCTTGACCCTCAGAACGCCAGTCGACCATGCCACACAAGTACATGTTGTACCGACGGTGCGGTCTGAATTCAATCCTCAGTCGGCAGTATACCAAGCCATGGCTTTTGGCGCACCGTGATAGTTTCACGGCCGAGTCAGGCGTGTAGCAGGATTGCCCCGTGTAAAAGGAATCGGGGAACACACTCATAACTTACCTGAGAGGTACCGGTTATGTGCATGTCTTGTGTGCTGTCGGGCAGTCCTTATTGTACATATATTTAAGCTCTATAGGCTTTTTAGCTAGGACCCACGCTGTTTGCATGGCAAGTTAAATATGGCAATAAATACTACTGCTGTTCGCCCGTTGTCAGCAAGTGGCTGACGCGTTTGACCCAAATATGCACAGTAAATTTCGGTTTTTACCTATAGATCTTTAATCTATTTCTACGGAAATTGAAAAGCTGTACTTTAAAATTCCGTTTATGAAGCAGAACGTGAGCAGAGAGACCTGGGAGATCCACTGACAAGCCAGACCCCTTACAGCTGTGCGGCAGAAAACCGGCGAAACACGTATCCGTTTCTTATAGTTAGCATCTGGGCTAGTAGTATGGTAAGTTACAAAGTCATAATTTGACTGAACCATTTGTAAGCCTTTTACAAATTTGTTGTTTCTAATCTCTTAACTTATGAACAATATAGCAATAAGGAAAGCAAGAAGACGCTAATAATGCATCAGGAGTCAACCCGTGGGCAACAAAGCCCGTCGACAGCTGGATGCCACAATCTCAGTAGAAAAACTGCTGTTCAGAACAGAGGTCTTGGCGGTGTGTGTGATAGAAATTTTGGAGTCTTCGTTGCAGCAGTATAAGAAACATCTAACGATGAATGTTGGTGTGAACATGGAAAATAAGGCCATTACAACTGGGGCAGATAGCACTGAGGTCAATTAGCCTCCCGCATTTAGCCATATTCAACCTAAAGTGGTGTGCTGCCCGAGGTTTGAACCTGTGACCAGTTGGCCACAAGTCCAGCACTCAGACCACAGTGCCACGGGTACGGTGCCTGGTCGGTTTCGAGTGAGAATGTTAACTATGTTAGTATCGAGGGGGCGGTAAGGCTAATGTGGATTAACCCTTAAAGCTGTGAGCTTCTAGCTCCGTTTCTTTAGGAAACGAGAGAAGTTTTTGGAAAGCCAGAACAGTAGGAAGAGTTTATTTATGTAGAAGGATTTTAGAGTAAGGATTTTGAATGTCGGAGCACATGTCCTTCCGTTAGGGCGACGGGGCCCGAAGTGATGTCTAGCAGTAGCCATTAAATTGAGGTCTGTGAGACATCAGCCTCATCTCCAAGCGCAGAGGATTGGACAGCCTCCGATGATCACATCGGACAAAAAAGCCATGAATGTTTCTGGCGGATTTCTCCGGCTTTCGGGTGAACTTTATTGTGACGTTTCCTTTGAAGGCACTCATTTTAAGGGAACATGCTACCTTACCAACCACCCAAAGCTTAACTTAATTGGCCTTGACTGGATTGAGAAGCTTGGTCTCCTAGAATTGCCAATTAACCGCTTTTGCAGTGGTATGTAGTCAACTTGGCACAGTCTCACTAAATCAAATCAGATGATAAAAAATCTGATGTCAACGCCTCTACCTCATGCCAAGGTGCCTCAGAAGAAGAAGAAGAAGGAGGACCCAGTACAGAAAGCGACACCATCGTCCGTGCCCCGTCAAACACCTGGTCGGTCAACTCGCAGCGGCGCGCGAACTAAACGTGGTGTCTCAACAAAGTCTACATACGCACCCCCCCCCCCCCCCCAACGACTGCCACCGACTCCCTAGACCTCTCCACGAGGAACCCAGGGGCAAAAAGGCACTTACTCAAGCCTCTAAACAATCAGCCCGTCCGACGTCAATGCAAAGGCATTTCAACCGACGCCACGGTGCAAAACATCGATAATTTTACCCAGGCCAGGCGGTGCTTGCAAAGGACTACAGGAATAATCAGGAAAAGTGGACAATTGGATGTGTTTACAGTAAGTGTGGTGATGTACTTTGTGAGCTTCGGGTCGGCTCCGACATTTGGGTGTGGCACACCAACTAGTTGGAAAACACCAAATAAGCTGACGTGTCAAGACCAGACCCGACCTTATCACTGGAACTATTACTGGACACATTCGACCTGCCAAAACCAAAGCACGAAACTGTAATTCCAGTTGTCAGTCAATCTCCTCAAGCTTCTTGGCGGTCAGGCCGGAAACGAATGCAAACAGTTCCACTACAAGTGAACCCGCAACTCAAATCTTACGATTTGTCTTCAGAGGGAACGTGTTAGGACGGCCTAACGAACAGCCTTAGCAAGCAGTAGCTTGCAAGCCATGGCCGGCACCCAAGCAGGCTATCGATCGGCCTACACGGGTGAATTTACACAAGCCAACAGTCGATCGATAGTTTACATTTCAAAATACAGTCATCCATTGAGCCAAACAGCCAATGGTAGCAACCACTCTTTCAGGAGGAAATCTGATTGATTCAATGGACATCATTTACACACTAGAATACTCACATATTTCTGCCGTTGCACCCTTTTTGTCATGTTTTCTCATTGGGAACTCACATATGACGTCGTTGGGTGGCAATATCTCGGCCTGGGTATCCGTTATAACAATTTTGCGATATGCGGCTGCTGGCTAGGTTGTAGGATGAGCGTAAAGGTACGACGGCGTGGGTAAGTCTATTACACGACCGGTGAGTGCCTTTAAACCAGAAGACAACACATCCAGGTAGGATCTTACTTTTTCGGATCTGAACTGACAATCGTGGCATGCACTTTGGCGGTCCAGTGTCCAGTACAGACTTCCAACTTCTGCCAACCGAGGTGCAATGCTTGTTCTTCATGTTTGCCTTGACCTCTGCGGTTATGCAAAGCACAGGACTCAGACACCTGGCCGTACAACAGGCAAAAACACCATCAGCACAACTGAGCTAAAGATTAGCGTTCTTGCCAACACTTCCATTTTTGAATAAGGGAAAAATAATAAAATCGCGTACTACTAATTTTTTGAAGTAATTTTTTTCATTCTATGTATACAAGGGGAAAACTCTGCGCAGGCATTAAGAACCATTCGCAATAGGGGTGCAATTATTAACATAAGTTATATGAGAGGCCCTCATGCAGAGGCCAATATCCTGAACTCAATTCGGTCGTCCCATAAAGATTCGGGCATTTTGCAAATGTTGAATACTCTATCATGTTACATTTAGTTTACTGTGTTTATGCTGGATGGCATTTCCTCCCGATAGCCAAGAGCTTTCTGGTTTTATTTACGTGTCCAATTCTGATTTACTCTTAGGTTGTTTTAAGTTTACAAAAGCGAGTAGTCGTACGGCTGAAAAGAATAAAATTCTTCGAGTCCAATATAAACATAAAAACAGTAGATGTGCAGTGTCCGCAGCTGTACTAGTTTCGGTAAATGAGCTCAGACGTTTCCTGTCGTGGCATATAACTCGATAGTTGGCTGTGTTTGGTGGGCAACTCACACTTGCAGTGATGTGACAAAGCGACCAATGCCATCAAAGACGTTCTTCACGTAGGGGCGTGCTCGCCTGGTGAATTTCAGTCTCTCACCTTTGATATCTACAGGGTGTTCCAGAAGTAACTGACCCTTTTGATTTGCCAATAAAACGAAACCTTTTAACGCTAGGAAAGTAAAACCTGCTTCATTCGAAAGACAAGACTTTTTTTGCTTTATTAGAACTAGGTTTCGAATATTATGCATTTTAAATGATGGCCATATTTGTTTTTACAACTAAGTGTTAGCTTTTTTTGTCGTTCTCATAACGCTCTTTAGTGTATGAGGTGAGAGTTGTCTTATTTTAGAACAAATGTGGTTTTCAAATTCTTGCAGATTTGTTTGATTTGTTACATAAACCCTTGACTTCAGGTAGCCCCATAGGAAGGAATCGCATTAGGTCAAATCTTGAGATCGAGGGGCCAAGGAATATTAACAAATCGTGAAATCAAATCATTTGGAAAGCACTCATTTAACAATGTCATCGGTTCTCTTGCTGTATGGGCCGTGGCTCCATCCTGTTGAAAACAAGTATTGCGTAGGCCATGCCTCTTAATTCCAGAAATTCAAAATTCAAAAATCATATTTTGGTATCTTTAACCATTAACTGGTACTGTTGCGCCATCATTATTTTCAAAAAAGTGTGAGCCAATCACATTGGAAGCAGTTATTCCGCACCACACAGTCACACGAAGAGAATGCAGTGGCCTTTCTGGAATGTCTCTAAGATTTTCATCGCACCAAATTCTAGGAAGTGTTTTCTTTCGAACAAAATAAGTACTAATATCCTATCGTTACTATATTTCGTTTTATTTGCAAATCAAAAGAGTCAGTTACATCTGGGACACCCTGTACCTGCTGAGAACGTTGCGCAGGTAGCCGTTATCAAAGAATATGGCAGAATATGACAGTTGCAGTATTTAGAGGATGCATTCACCATGCTACTTCATACTTTCGGCAAATAATGATGACCCTCTCCCTCTCCCATGGGGAAAAGTTGCCCACTTATGCACTAACTGCTTTAGAGCCGGCGTGTGAGTCGTGACCAACACAACATAAATCACTCGTGCTTTATTTGGGCTTGGTGATTGCTCAGCCATCTGGCTCTCTGACTCGGTCGGCTGTGCACCGAACTGAGTCTTAACACTTAATTCGGGTTGGGATGGTAGGGACCCGCATACCATAATCGTGACTCAAACAATTCTCACCGCTTGCGAGGATTTTGGTCTAATCAAATTCTAATGTGGGGCCGCGTAACAGCGAATGAGCCACAAATTGGGAATTGATGTTATTTTTTCGCATTGCTGCTGCCCTCGTCTCAACACTTCGACAAATCGTCTTTATTAGGAGGTTTGGCAGATTTGCTTAATTTGACTTGACCCAATTGTGAAAAAACGTGAGGCGCTCGGCGGGATTAAAACCCGCGCACTAGAGAAGGCCTTTGCCGGAAGTCAACACTCTAACCGCTAGGCTACAAACTCAACTCAAATTAAGTGAATCTCACGAAATTAGGCGAATGTTCGCATTCCAGGAATGTGCATATTTTAATCAGCAGAAGAAAAAGATGAAGAAGAAGAAGAAGAAGCAGGAACTTTACCACGAGGTAAATAAACTGAAACAAGAGAAAGCCTATCTAAAAACGCATATTTCTTATACAGCGGTTAAAACAGCTCTTGTCGGCTAAAAACCGGGGGTAAATAAAAGTTCATATGCTCAGATAGCCTCGGCCGGTAAACCTGAAACTCGCATATTATCTGCAGAATCAAGTAAGCCAGCGGGCATCTCACACGATCGCAAAGAAACTAAAATAAATCCACAGTCTACGCCATCGTTACTCGGCTCAGGCAGCACTAACAATGATCTGCATTTGCGTCCTACAGTCAAATCGTTGCTTTGAAGTCGCGAAGTTTGAAATTGTTTGCGAATTTCAAGTCTCCCGAGCTTACGTGTTTTTAGTCTCTATCTCAGTTTAGAAGACACGCTTCTTGGAAATGATTCAAGAATTGACTATATATTTCCAAAGTTTGGAATTTTCTACGTGGAAATCTGAATCCGGTTGCTCTGGAAAATTCCTCCGCTGTGAATTATTTTAAAAGTTTGGAAATTGCCTATTGGACGTGTTGATTTTGTGAAAAACTCCTCTGTGCCACAAAAATCTGCACATATCCGAATTTCACGCCGAGGCTGAGTCCTTATATAATTGTGTTGTTATATACCCTTATCCTAATATTGTCATAATAATTAGGATAAAAGTGACTCTCACGTTAGGATAAAAGTGACTCTCACATTATTCCTAAGGAAATTTTTTAACCAAACACACTTCCTTGTATCTGTCAGGAACTCAATATTTTACTCTGACTTGCTGTAACCTGCTTGTCTCAGTAAACTTGCACTATCTGGCCAATCGATCTTCTCTCCGCCTCACTCCTACGGGCTCTTGGGTTTGGCTTCCGACTTACTTGGCAATATCAGACGCGGGTCGTAACACAAAAAAATCTTACATAGTATGGAGATTTTAGATGCTACAAGTCCGTTAGCACGAAACGCTTCGCCTCCGCCTGATCGCGAACCCGGGTCGGCAAGTCTGGTTATTAGCGGTGTTAGCACCTCAGGCAGCCCGGCCACTTCGACACGGGCCCTTGACAACCATGTTAAGATCCGACCAGAAAGTAACTGCCGATATGGCCACTTAGATAATTTTATAAATTCTCCACCTCCCGCCAAACGGCCAAGATGTCGACTACGTTTACCGAAGTTAGACTGTGAGGACTTCGTCCTCCGTAAGGAGTTTTCGGAGATGGAGCAGGAACTTTACCACGAGGTAAATAAACTGAAACAAGAGATAGTCTATCTAAAAACGCATATTTCTTAAACAGCGGTTAAAACAGCCCTTGTCGGCCAAAAACCGGGGGTAAATAAAAGTACATATGCTCAGATAGCCTCGGCCGGTAAACCTGAAACTCGCATATCATCTGCCTAACCAATAAACCAGCGGGCGTCTCACTCGATCGCAAAGAAACTAAAATAAATCCGCAGTCTACTCCATCGTTACTCTGCTCAGGCAGCACTAACAATGATCTGCATTTGCGTCCTAGCGTCACATCGTTGCTTGATGCTGCACTAGAAAGCGATGATACAGAGGTCGATAAGATCATGAAGCCAAAAAAGCATAGGGCTACAAAGGCTCGAAAGTCTAAATGGGCTAGGAAAGCGCAGTCAGCTAACCCAAAAACCGGCACATCAGGACCCATCAAACCTTTAGTTCCGGATACAGATGGCCGCTTGGTCGGAACTCGTGAACTCGCAACAGATGCACCAGTGAGTCACAAGCAGAATATAGTTGTAAAGGTGGCTCCAGAGATAGCGTCAACAATTGCACAAGAACGAGTTGACGCTGATATTGACTTGGATTTGGACATGTCTGTCGACACACCTGAAACCTGCATATCGGACCATGTGTCAAGCCCACGGGCTATACCATCGTCACTCGGCTTAAGCGACACTAGCGATTATCGGAATTTGCATGCTAGCACCACATCGTTGCTCGACTCTGCACAAGAAAGCGATGACTAAGAGTTTGACAAGATCATAACTCAAAAGAGGCATAAGCCTAAGAAAGCCAAACGGTTCACGGGATTGCATTCAGCTTACCCGATAGCCAGTTCATCAGAACCGCGTGTACCGGCTACAATTGCTCCCTCGGCTGAAGCACGTGAGCTTGCAACTTATGCCCCATTGAGTCGCAAGCAGAAAATAGTTGTAAAGGGGGCCCCAGAGTCAGAGTCGTCAATTGCACAAGAACGAATTGACCAGGACGTGGGTCTTATGCGTGTGTACGCCAAACCGTTGCTAAAACCAGGCGAGTCTTTCCGCATTCTAAAGGCATTTCGAATAGGGAAGGCTCCAACAGCTCTAGAATCAATTTCTCGGCCAGGACCTCTAAAAGTTATTTTAGAAACTGAAGCACAGGCGAAACTCTTGCTAGAGCGCAAACCATCCTTACTGAGTCTACATTCGCAAGTTTTTTTTCAGCCGAATTTCGAGTTGAAAGTGCGGAGAAAGATGAGACAGCTAATAATAGAGCTGGAAAAACGAGAACCAATGGCGAGACAAATCTCAAAATAAGAGAGGGAAAAATAGTTCAGGTCAAAAGGACATCGCTCTGGTCGAAGCCGGTAACAGTGACGGCCTAGCTGTCCCGCCACCGAAACCTCAGACATGCCCTCTTAAATTGGTCGTTTTAAATGCCAGATCACTGATTAATAAAATGCCTCTGCTCCAGACTATGGTTTTCGTCAACCGCCCAGACATTGTTATGGTAACTGAGACATGGGCATTGGCCTCTGTAGCTGACTAAGAACTCTCTGTTGTAGGTTACTCATGCGTTCGAAACGATCGAAACAATGGCCGTGGCGGAGGAAGCTGCATCTTTATTAAGCAGCCACTTGCATTTCTCCCGTTGGACTATCCACAATTCACAGCGGTGGAGGAGAGCTGCTGGCTACGAGTTGTTCTAAAAAACAAATACTTTTTACTTGTTGGCTGTGTTTATCGCCAACCTAATGCCAATGCAGACTACGATCTTTGTCCCTCACAGGCATTGCATGCCACAGCTCACCTGAATATTAAGTATTGCTGGATTGCAGGTGATTTTAACCTTCCTGACGTGCAATGGTTTCCACCATCCGGTCCTTCAAAGTTCGAGAACTTACTTGAGGCAATAGATACCGGCATTTGGGATCAGGTAGTCGATTTTCCGATTCGAGGAGCAAACATACTCGACCTAATTTTTTGTAGGGGATGCGAACCACTTTCAGTGTCATCCTTAGACGCACTTGGGAGTTCAGACCATGTTACAGTTGTGAGTGAACTAGAACTGGAGGCGGATAAAACATTTTCCCTGAAGTAAAGTCTTTATCATGACTTCCGATCAGCAAACACGGCGGACTTATTGGCACATCTAAACGCTCTCGACTTGTCTGAATTTTTCCAATGTTTGGATGCAAATGTTTGTACCGATGCAGTGTACAAAGTGTTGGATCCACTCATCTTCCACTTTGTCCCCCGTAAGAAAGTAATACATGTCAAGGATGAAGTGTACCTTCCTCTGTCTTTCCGTCGTAGGCTGCGTAAACTCTCTCGTCGTTTGCATCGGCAGAACGACACTTCCGTTCTGCCCTTGATCACACTGATCTTTGAGCAGGCTAAAAAGCTCTCCGAAGAAAAGCAGATAACCGATGAGGCCCACTTCGCTGAAAAATTCTTCCCTTAATTTTGCGAAACTCTTTTCGCGAACAGTAAAAACGCAGAGGAAAACGCAACACCCCATACTTCAAAATGCTTAAGGAAACCACATAGCTGACGCTAAATTAACCGCCGATAGCTTCAATGCGTTCCTATCCAAAACGTTTAGTGAAAGCTCGTTCGCTGCACCTCCAGGTATGCAGGCTTGGACGGGTTCCATACTCGGAACCATAAGTTTTACCGTCTGGGATGTGACTGAAGCCATTCGTCGTTATCGTCAATCCTATAGTCCAGGACCAGATGGCGTCCCAGTAAGCCTTCTAAAAGCTGAAGCGAATGATATCTTTCCGTCTATTCTTTGTTAGGTATTTAATCTTGCTCTTGAGAGCGAAACCTTTCCTTCGTTGTGGAAGGAATCGCACATAATGCCTATTCACAAGCATGGCCGATCGACATCATTCGACAAATTTAGGCCAATAAATACACTTCCTGCAGCCTCAAAGATATTGAAGACCTTGATCAAAGAAAAGATGATGCGTCACTTGACAGAGAACAACCTGCTCAGTACAGCTCAACATGGGTTTTTCAAGAAACGATCTTGTGATACCTGCCAGCTCTCTTTCTTTGATTATGTGCTGCAATCTAGAGACAGTGGTTTTGCCACTTATAGCGTCTATTTTGATTTTACTAAGGCCTTTGATCGGGTCGATCATAAGCTTTTCCTTCTGTAACTGGCCTCCTTCGGCATAGGTAGCAAGCCTCTGAACTTCATAGCTTCCTATTTGGATGCTTGCACACAACGAATAAAAATTTCCAATGTTATCTCCAACCTAACGCATGTGCGGAGTGGAGCTATACAGGGTAGTGTACTGGGTCCGCTCCTTTTTTGCCTGTTTGTCAACGACGTTTCAGATTGTTTCCAGTATGGCAGACCCTTCATGTACGCTGATGATTTAAAAGTCGCTTATCGATATAAACCGGCAGATCGCAACATCATGCTCGAGCTGATAAAAAAGGATCTTCAGGCCTTCGCCCAGTGGTGTTGCACATGGCGCCTCACCCTTTCATGGCACAGATGTTCCGTTATGGTTTTTGGCGACGATCATCAACCGGAATTAAGCATTGACGGCCACGAACTAAATGTCCCAGGAATTATCAAGGATTTGGGCATATCCTACTCTAATAGTCTCAATTTGTCAGAGCACTGTGCCCTGATAGTCTCGAAAGCACGCCGAACCACCGGATTTATCATTAGAAATTTTAAGACTATCAAGGTTAGAACTTGCCTTTATAATATGTACGTGAGACCTATTCTTGAATACTGCTCACCCCTATTCAGTCTTCTGCGCACTAGTGAACGAAAGAAAATAGAATCGGTGCAGCACTTCTTCACTAGAAGAGTTTTCAATACAGAACACCGTAACATAACCTACCAACAAAGGTGCGAACTTATAAAGCTGGATCCTCTATGGCTTCGTCGATTGCAGAAGGGTCTATTTTTACTGTTTTAACATTTGAATGGTCAAACCTTTAATCCTCTTAGTACAATAAGGCAGCTTGAGCACTCTCGACGCGCCAGTCATCGAGACGTATTTTTATTTCTTCCTATGGCACGTACAGTTAACTACCGGTAATTCTTTTCAGTAAATGCCATATCAATCTGGAATAAGCTGCCCAAAAGTATTAAAACTCAGCAAAGCTACCCTATGTTCAAGAGTGCTGTTACTAGTTTTCTACATTCAGGACAACTTTCATTAAT